>JACXGM010010725.1:0-25898 GCA_016801145.1 Umbra pygmaea | reverse complement strand
ATTTATTACACCTGTCTACCTATTACACCTGACTACTTATTACACCTGACTACTTATTACACCTGACTACTTATTACACCAGAATACTTATCACACCTGACTACTTATTACACCAGACTACTTATTACAACTGAATATTTATTACACCTGACTATTTATTACACCTGACCCATTATTACACCTGACTATTTATTAATCCTCATTACTTATTACACCTGATTACTTATTACACCTGACTACTTAATACACATGATTACTTATTACACGTGACTACTTATTACACCTGACAACTTATTACACCTGGGAAATTATTACACATGACTACTTATTACACCTGACTAATTATTACACCTGACTCTATTACACCTGACTACTTATTACACCTGACTAATTATTACACCTGACTACTTATTACACTTGACAACTTATTACACCTGACAACTTATTACACCTGACTACTTATTACACCTGACTAATTATTACACCTGACTCTATTACACCTGACTACTTATTACACCTGACTACTTATTACACCTGACTACTTATTACACCTGACAACTTATTACACCTGGGAAATTATTACACATGACTACTTATTACACCTGACTAATTATTACACCTGACTCTATTACACCTGACTACTCATTACACCTGACTACTTATTACACCTGACTAATGTTTACACCTGACTCTTTTACACCTTACTAATTATTACACCTGACTCTATTACACCTGACTACTTATTACACCTGACTCTTTATTACACCTGACACTTTATCACACCTGACCAATTATAACATCTGGCTAATTATCACACCTGAATCCTTATTACACCTGACACTTTATCACACCTGACCAATTATAACATCTGGCTAATTATCACACCTGAATCCTTATTACACCTAACCAATGTTGAGGAAAGTTACTTACAATCCATGGGGTTCTTATTACAAAGGATTATCGTTACTTCAATATTTGTAGGCTTAGTGCAAATGTTACATGTTAAAAGCATGTTTGAAAAAAGGAAATGACATGTATGTATTTGTATTACGCAGCTTTTTGCATCCCCCCCTGTCAGCTGCCCTGCATCTATGCCTTATGAAGCTGGAACAATGTATATGCATGTTAATGAAAATTATTCAATCTTTGACCACATGTGACCACCGGAAAGCAAGATTTGAGCTCAATCTCTGTCCAATGTCTGTGCCCTTGCTCTCTGTCTCCCCCTACAGACCAGTCTCCCTAACCTCTGCTTTCTACTGTCCTGTCAAAATACCTAAAACTTAATGATCTCAATTACATCATGTGTAGCAGTAAATTCAACTCAATTTTAGAACTATTTTATTTCCTTCTATGTCATTATTATTATTTTTTTAACTATATAAAACAAAACCTACTAATTATATTGTGTAGTTAATTGAATTGCAATTTTAAGTACATTCAAAGGATCACACAGCTGGGGTCTTAACCCCAAAACCTCACCCTATTCACATGTCACTTGTATCCTGTATCCTGTGTCCTGTGTAATCTTTAGGCTGCACCCAACCTTCAGTTGTTGCCTCTTAACACTAAAAAGTGTTAAGAAAGGAACCAACCAACAGGTCAGATCATTATCCAGTACCTTTACACCTTAATTCCATTAAGACATTCATACATAGCTATAACTCACCCAAACCAGCCGTGCTTCTGAGTAAAAGTAATTCATATAATAATAATAATAATAATGCATGTAACTTATATAGCGCTTTTCTTCCAAGGAACTCAAAGTGCTTTACACAGTGAGGGGGAAAGCCCACCTCAACCACCACCATATATCTATTATAGATTTGAGATCGTCTGTTAATGTGGTTCTTTGAGTATTATTGATGTTAAGTTGCAAGCACTTTAATTACTGTGGTATGGTACTACCCTCTGCTGGTGAAATATTGTGGTACTCATAGAGATACCAGACACATCCCTGTGTAGTCACGCTATGGTGTCCGTTAGGGCGTGGCCAATGCGATTGAGTAAATCTCCAATTTTTAAGAACTACATTTTTTTTCTTCACATTTTCTCAAGCGAAGTTAATAGGTTTGAGTAAGGTGTGCGGGAGTCAGGTCATAGTTTATGTAGTGATATTTCGAAATTAATAATGCAATGTTAATTGTGAGTTATAATTAAATAGCCTACGTGTGTCATGTTTAGTATTAATTAATTGAGAATTCAATGAATTAACTTGTATAAAGTGACATATCACTGTCACTCAGTAGGCATCCAAAGCTGCAAATTAATTTAGTACAGCATGTAAATGTAACAGCTCACTCACAGGATGTAATTAGAGTTGGGTTTTAATGAATAAATGCAGTTATTATACAAGATGAGACCATAGACCAGGCTAAGGAACACACTTAGACTTAGTATTTCAAGGGTGGTCAGGCAGGCTGGGTCGGTATACGGACAAGATGACTTGGTACAGAATCACAAGGCAAAAGAGGTCTCAGGGCAGGCGAAGCTTCGATACACAGGCAGGGCTTGGATCTTACAGAATAGGCAGGCAGGCAGGCTTGGTCACAGGCAGGCAGGGTCTAGGTACTTGGTCATAGGCAAAAGTACACAAACAGGATCCAAAAACATAGTCAGACAATCAAGGCAATGGTCAGGTATATATGTTCAAAGTTAAATGCACAACGCTCAGTAATCCCAGAGAATGACAATACCTCGCAATGAGGCAAACAGACTGTTGAGCATTTATACTGAGGAAAGGGTAGTGCAGGTGTTCAGAATTCTGGTGATTGTGATCTGTAGGGTGTGCTGGGTTTGTGGGAGTCAGGATTTCGGTAAGTGGTAGTGACTGGTTGAGAAACAGTGCTTGTCTGTTTGGACCTTACAGTAAAGGGATTGTAACATACTTATAATGAAAATGGATGCCCTGTCAGCCAAATCATTAACCTCTTTTTTTCCTCTCTGAATCCTTATAAAATAAGTGATTCTCCACTCTGCCGAAAATAACTTTAAAAACATTGTTTCATTTCTGAAAATATTGGATGAAGCTTATATGAATAGTGACAAAGAGCCTAGTGTAGCTTCAGAATTTGCACACATGGGGATTTATATTTTGTCTATGGAAATTGTTGCCTTTTATAAATTATATATTTAACAGTTAATGATAATACTGTAACTCTTTTAATATGGCATATGTTATTGAGATGACAGTCTACTTTGGCATTGACAGAGAACTTTAGATAAAATATCTGTCTTGGGAGACACTGTATTCAGCCTAATTATTTATTTTGATATTTCTGGTAGTTAGGCAAGATAACAGCTGCAGTTTAGTAATAGGTTTTCAATAATTCATATGAATATTTTTTACTTTTAGTTTCAGATTCCTTTCCACATATTTTCCCACTAAGCAATCAACGATAAAAAGACGTTGAACGTCTTTGTTGTTGAAAATACGTTTTTTAAATTATTTTGCTCCTTGGTTGTATTATTCCTGTGATAGCCTAGTTGGATATTTGCTGGATTGGTACCCATCTCGGCTATCCGCGCCAACATAAAAAGGTTTAAAAAAAAATGGAAACAAAGGATAGAGATAAAATCATTTTGCCAAATTGGTAGCGCTAAATGTAATGCAAAGGAAAAAAGGACGCTACTTAGGAGTAGAGTGAATTGAACGAGGTGCTCGTCGGACAACGGGGTCGGGTAATAATAATACAGAATTGGAAAAACTTCAAGAAAGTCCAAGGCATTCTCTCCCGTAGTTGTGCAAAAGTTTATTCAAAGTGGCATTTCAAAAGTGAAAAATCACCTACGCGTTTTAACCAGTCGGTCTTCGTCAGGATGCGCTCAAATTTGAACTTTCTAATTTAGAATTATTATTTTTCTTCGTTTACTGGCCTTAATGGTGTAATACATAGTTTAAAACACCAGGGGGAGCTAATAATGTAAGCATTTGCATTAATAAAGATGACCCTTGCGATGAGAGAACCCTTGCGATGAGACAAAGTAGGGTCTAGTGACTGAGTAAAATATGTAGGGACATTTAGAAAATAAATTTCAGCGTTGTTAACTGCATTAGTTTATGTCAAGATTTACAAGTACTGTATCTGGGTGTTTGTTTAGTCTGATCACTTTCTTTCCAGACCCACATCTGCTACCTCCAGTCTTTGTAAAAGTCTTTATAATCTAGTGCAGAATTGGTTTCCTGTTTCACAACACAACATTGTTTAACCATGCTGTAAAAATACTTTTGTAAAAAGGATCATAATGACTGTTTTTTATTGTTATATAATAATAATTATTGTTCAATTTGTCCTCAATAATTTGAGTATATTATTTCATTGTACATATTGTGTTTTTATTGTATTTATGTGTTATTGCGCACTATCCTGCAGTTTTATGCCTTTGGCTAGGTTTTAAATGAGATTTGGTTTTAAATTTGCTTTTCTATTACATACATTTTGCCAGTGTCAACATTATACTTGCTTAAAAGTAGAATTGAAATGTGTTTACTTTTACCATATGTGTACTTTCAGAGATTAGATACCCTTAATAAATTGGTTCCATAACTGTTGTATTGCTGTGCGTACAACTACAGATTAAATGGGAACTACTACAGCAATCAGTATGAGAAAAAGTCATTTTCCTTATTTTTAGTGAATAATATTCACAAATATATGACTCCTGCTTCCATATAGTGATTAACACACTTTAGTTGGGAACTACTACAACAAGCAGTATCATAAAAGTAATTTACTTTATTTTTAGTGAATTCATTTAAAAAATACAAAACAACTTTTATGACTGTCACTTACTATACCTATCGTGACAGGCACGTTGGACAGACATTCAGTTGTTTTCGCCCTCCACTGCATTGTCTTTTTTGGTGATATTGAGATGATCAAAACGGGAAAACAATCTACACAATGAGCGAGTGTGCAAGAGAGAGAGATTGATTAATGTTATTGTTTTATATCGCCCAGAGAAAAATCCAATTAAAGTACAAAAGCAATGGATTCCTTCATCATCATGTGAACAGTAAAGCTAGCTAGTAACAACAATATGCAACAGCAAGACCAAACCAAATCTAAACTGTAATGCTTTTAGTGTGACAGAGTCAGATGCCGTTTTGAGTTTGTCAGCCTTCACACTGCCAACGTCATCTTGAGGGGCTGAGGTAGCACATGGATATTTCCTGCTGTGACCAAGGGCTTAGGAATGAGTTTGATATTGAGGGAGGACACCATATATTTTTCACAAATTGTTCTTATTTTGGGTGGGACCACATTGCCTGTCTGTAATATTGGGGGGGACATGTGTCCACCCCTGTCCCCCCTGTCCCTACGCCCTTGGCTGTGAGTGTTTTGAACTTGGAAAACAGTCAATGAAGGGTGTCGCTGAAATGGATTCCTCCTGAGTCTCATCACTTTGCAAAGCGGGTGGATCATGGACATGTAGCTGGCTGCTTGCTTCTGTCGTAACGCCAATGCCAGCAGCACGATGTTAGCAGACAATGCTGATGCTGCTCTCTGCAGTATTTGTACTGCTTAGGATAGTTTGCTTTCTAGTTTCAAAAGCCTGAAAAATGTTAAATTGTTTTTGTTTGCTCTTTTCTAGGCTATGTATTTGCACACTAAATATACTGGTAAACTAAATTTAACCTTGCCAACGTCAGTAATGATTATAATCGCCAAAAATGTTATCATGCATGGACCTAATAGCTAAGGCAGCGAAGTTAACACCAACCATCAACCTTCGAATGTCAATGACTTGAGTGTTGCTGCTGGCTTAGGATAACGCTATTGAGTGTACGCAGTCAAAAATCTATCTTAAGCACATTATTCAACTGAAAAATAATCTAAAGACAGGATCTGGTGTTTTTTTCAAGATATGAAAAAAACAAGGAGGAAAATCATTAAAAAACAAACGTATGCACAATGTGTACAAGATTAAGGCTGTTGCTACCCATTGTATAAAAACAAATTCACTCTCCAAATCCTGCTACAAAATCCCTCTCCAACTCTTCTTATTAACAGAAGAATGATGTATTCTCTCTCGCACTACATCATTTTTATTTCATTGGAAGGGCAGCCTTGTCAATAAACCATGCCAGTGACGTCAATGGCGTAAAATGTGGATACTTACGGTGGGTGTTTTTGAAATTACGAAACGCATTAAAAGTTGTTTTTAGTGTCTGTTGTGGGAAACATAACTGGAACAATGATTGGGGGTTTTAGGGTTCTGAAGGGATATTTTAAGTTACACAAATTTTGGAATGGCTGTTTAAAGCATACTTAACTCTTGATTGTAGTTTTCTTTAGCTCATAGATTTTCTTTTCAGGGTGATGATTGATGAATCATCTTAACATTAAGTTGACTTCTCTTGAATGTATACTCAGCAAAATCACGTAGATACAGATGGTATTTCCCCAACAACTAAGAGGATTAACATATTTTACTACACTGTAAATCATGGATCTCCAACCCTGAGTGTGGAGAGCTACAGTCCTGTAGGTTTTCACTGCAACCACACATAATGTTGCCTTAAAGAGCTTTTCAAACAGCTAATTATTAGTATCAGCTGTGCTAAATTAGGGTTGCAGTGAACACAGTCAGGACAGTATCTCTCCAGGGCCAGGGTTGGAGATGCCTGCTATAAATGCGTGAAGCCAAAATTTGCAAATACTTTGTGTTTAAGGGGGTACTCTTGCAGCTTACTCGTGTTAATATTTGGAGTCTGCTTGGGACAACATAATTTCTCTTAGTTGGACAATTCTGCATTTTTATTTACTAGTACAGTTTCTCAATTTAATAAATGTTACGATATACTAAATTACAGTGCAGGGCTTGATCTGTTCCTCACTGAGATCAGGTTCTATTCAGATGTTCATCTCAGAGTTCCTGATCTCTAACCCCTGGTCTGCATGACAAATGGCACACTATTCCCTATGTACAGGTCCTTCTCAAGAAATTAGCATATTGCGATGAAGTTCATTTTTTTCCATAATGTAATGATAAAAATTTAACTTTCATATCTTTTAGATTCATTGCACACCAACTGAAATATTTCAGGTCATTTATTGTTGGCACCTAGTTGTTGGAGTCAAGCTTTGAGCCTCATGGTTGACTGTTATTCAGTCTCCACAGACAGAGCAGCCAGTTAATTATTTTAACAGTTATAGGAACAGTGTTATATCTCCACAAAATTCAAAGTGCTTCCTCTCATATGGTATCAAGAATCTGCTTCTTGTGCCAGAGTTGTTGTAGTGGTCTAAGCTTTCTGAACCCTGTCATGCCCCCTGGTGACAGGGGTTTGAGCCCGGGCTCAGTTGACTGTCTGCGCCCTTCCTCTCCCCCTACAATCCTGTCTTTAGCCTCTGCTTCCTCCTGTACTGTCAATAAAAATAATAAATATACACAACAACAATAATATTTATAATATCTTTCTTCAGGTCCTGTGCTATAAGCATTTAGACTTGGTATATAATTTTATGTGGAAATTTAAATATTGGGACAATCCTCAGGAACTGAAATGTGTTAGAGTGGGAGCTGATGAATAGATGAGCGTCATCCCACAGATTGGTACTTTTTGCGGTGCTGCCGACAAGGCGGGGTTAGTGGGAATTGGGAAGGGAGGAAAATTGGGGAAAAATATATATATCTATTTTAAATCACAAAAAATAAACGGTGGTGTCACGGTGGGTGTGTGGTTTGAGAGAGGAAGACCCGAATGCAGAAAGGTGGTTGTGTTCCATAATCGTTGAATAAGTAACAGCTCAGGGGTAGCACAGTCTATGTAATGTTAAAGACACGGTGCAAGCGAGAGTACCAAAACAACTAGAGTACTGACATGCTCTTTTAATGGCACGGACACCTTGAAACTTATGGTATAGACAACGAACGCTTAAACTCACACATAGGATACATAAACAGAACACTTACATGACGTGGCTCCCGGATACCTTTTACTCATAAACAACGTAACATACAGCACACCCGAAACAGGATCATCAGATCACAATGAATCGCGCCTCCCTCTAGTTCACCCGGGCTAAATAGGGACTGAACTACCAGCTGATAGAAATCACACAATCAGTCCCTACTAGCACCAGGTGAACGAGGCGAAGGCGCACCACACAATAATACATTCAATATCGTAACATAAACCCTCAGTGCATTGTACTGGCATATTAAAATAAACCCCACAATAATACATTCAATATAATAACATAAACCCTCAGTGCATTGCACTGGCATATGAATATAAACCCCACAATAATACATTCAATATAGTAACAAACCCTCAGTGCATTGCACTGGCATATGAATATAAACCCCACAATAATACATTCAATATAGTAACATAAACCCTCAGTGCATTGTACTGGCATATGAATATAAACCCCACAATAATACATTCAATATAGTAACATAAACCCTCAGTGCATTGCACTGGCATATGAATATAAACCCCACAATAATACATTCAATATAGTAACATAAACCCTCAGTGCATTGTGAATATGAAAATAAACCCCACAAGCCCCCCCTACACAGAAATACATATACACATATATAGAGTCTTGGATTTTAGTTCACTTCTCTGCAACAACCTGGCTATATTCCCTGCCAGGACCCCCTATTATTGGTGTCATGTGTCAAGATGAGGCTGAGGGTAACGCGGCTAAAGCAATTGCACCCTAAATTAGACACGACTTGCAGTAATTGTACATATACTTCTACTGTTTATTCTGAATATCTGCACCTTGTATGTCTATTTTTTTTATTTTTTTTTCATGTGTAATTCACGTGTAACTCAATGTCTTCTTGCATCTTTTTGCTTTATCTTAGCCAGGTCACAGTTTCAAATGAAATTGTTCTCAACGTGCTCACTGGATATATAAAAAATAAAAACGACCATACTTATGGACATTGTAAATAACCATGATGATGATGAATGACTAGGTTACATAAGCACTAAATCAGACCCTAACTTCCTTAGTTAATGCTAATGGTGTGAGGTTATGAGCCTCTATTCAGTGGGCATTGAAGGTTTTGGACGTCAATGTAAAAACAGGCCAGATACAAGTGACAATTCACCCAAGTGCTGTCCTGAGCTTTTCTTGATTTAGTAGAGTAGCTGGTCAAAGCTAATAAAGGTGAAAAGTGTGAAAACTGTAATTTTTTGTGAAGAAGCAACAACAAGTGGGACACAATCATGAAGTGGAACAACATTTATTGGATATTTCAAACTTTTTTAACAAATAAAAAACTGACGAATTGGGCGAGCAAAATTATTCAGCCCCTTTACTTTCAGTGCAGCAAACTCTCTCCAGAAGTTCAGTGAGGATCTCTGAATGATCCAATGTTGACCGAAATGACTAATGATGATAAATAGAATCCCCCTGTGTGTAATCAAGTCTCCGTATAAATGCACCTGCTCTGTGATAGTCTCAGAGGTCCGTTGAAAGCACGGAGAGCATCATGAAGAACAAGGAACACACCAGGCAGGTCCGAGTTACTGTAGTGGAGAATTTTAAAGCCGGATTTGGATACAGAAATATTTCTTAATCTTTAAACATCCCAAGGAGCACTGTGCAAGCGATAGTATTGAAATAGAAGAAGTATCAGACCACTGCAAAACTAACAACACCCGGCCGTCCCTCTAAACTTTAATCTCATACAAGGAGAAGACTGATCAGAGATGCAGCCAAGAGGCCCATGATCACTCTGGATGAACTGCAGAGATCTACAGCTGAGGTGGGAGAGTCTGTCCATAGGACAACAATCAGTCATATACTGCACAAATCTGGCCTTTATGGAAGAGTAGCAAGAAGAAAGCCATTTCTGAAAGATATCCATAAAAAGTGTCGTTTAAAAGTTTGCCACAAGCCACCTGGGAGACACACCAAACATGTGGAAGAAGGTGCTTTGGTCAGATAAAACCAAAATTGAACTTTTTGGCAACAATGCAAAACGTTATGTTTGGCGTAAAAGCAACACAGCTAATCACCCTGAACACACCATCCCCACTGTCAAACATGGTGGCAGCAGCATGGTTTGGGCCTGCTTCTCTTCAGCAGGGACAGGGAAGATGGCTAAAATTGATGGGAAGATGGATGGAGCCAAATGAAGGACCATTCTGGATGGAGTCTGCAAAAGACCTGAGACTGGGACGGAGATTTGTCTTCCAACAAGACAATGATCCAAAACATATAGCAAAATCTACAATGGAATGGTTCACAAATAACCATATCCAGGTGTTAGAATGGCCAAGTCAAAGTCCAGACCTGAATCCAATCGAGAATCTGTGGAAAGAACTGAAAACTGCTGTTCACAAACGCTCTCCATCCAACCTCACTGAGCTCGAGCTGTTTTGCAAGGAGGAATGGGCAAAAATGTCAGTGTCTCGATGTGCAAAACTGATAGAGACATACCTAAAGCGACTTACAGCTGTAATTGCAGCAAAAGGTGGCACTACAAAGTATACTTTATAATAATTTTGCACGCTCAATTTTTCAGTTTTTTTTGTGAAAAAAGTTTGCAATATCCAATAAATTTCGTTCCACTTCATGATTGTGTCCCACTTGTTGTTTGGTCCTTCACAAAAAATTACAGTTTCATATCTTTATGTTTGAAGCCTGAAATGTGTAATAAAGGGGCCTCAGGCAGAATATAAAATTCAAAGTATGTTTATATTATAGTCCCAGAGTAAATGAAGCAAACCACTAGCAGTTTACAGATAATTCCAGAAAATATAATATATCTATATGGTGGCCATCTTGGAATCGGCCATCTTGGAACTGGGGCCGGTGGCCATCTTAGAATCTGCCATCTTGGAACTGGGGCCGGTGGCCATCTTGGAATCAGCCATTTTAGGACTAGGGCCGGTGGCCATCTTGGAACTGGGGTCAGTGGCCATCTTGGAATCGGCCATCTTGGAACTGGGGCTAGTGGCCATTTTGGGATTGGGGCCAGTGGCCATCTTGGGACTCAGGCGGGAGGCCATTTTGGGAGCTTCAAAATGGGCAGGAGTCTCAAAGACTTCACGAGGGAGGACATAGTCTCCCTGACTAAAAAGTCTTCATAGGAGGCTTCATATAAATCCCACGGCGGGTCTTCCCAAATAATCCCAAGTAATAGGCCTCCCAGAAGGCCTGTACAACCGGAGCCCCAATCTTCCTCCGTGAAGGAGTAGCAGTCATTTGGCGAGGTATTCAGTAACGAAGGGGCCTCAGGCAGAATATAAAATTCAAAATATGTTTATATTATAGTCCCAGAGTAAATGAAGCAAACCACCAGCAGTTTACAGATAATTCCAGAAAATATATCAGAGTTAGATAGGGATATTGCAATGATCAGTAGTCAATGTAGGCGTAGGTCAGAACAGGGAGACAGGTACTCAGACAGGCAGGTCGGTAGCTGGAGTTCAGATACTCAGACAGGCAGGGACTCGGCAGGCACAAGGTTTTCAAGACAGGCAGGGGTCGGTACACAAGGAAGGTACTCAGAATAAACAGGGTTCGGCAACTGGCAGGACAGAGAAATTCAGGCAACGGTACAAAGGGTAATCCAAAACTCACAAAACACAAAAGTAGTAGCACTAGGTCAGACCAGGAAACAATAAACCATAAAGATGCTCAGAATGTAGGGTGTGTCCTTACAATACCTCGCAAAGAGGAACTGGGAAGTGCTGGAATATATGGAGTGTGGAGTGAAGCAGGTGAATAGAATTTGGGTGATTGAGTCCGAGTTATGGGAATTGTAGTTCTGAGCAGTCTTGGATAGGGAAGCTGTAGTTCTCAGGGAAGAGGAACTTTACAAAATGTGACAAAAGGTGGAAAAGTTCAAGGGGGCCAAATACTTTTGCAAGGCACTGTATATATATATATATATATTTGATATATATAAATATAATAGAGTTTGGCAAATTGATCAGCCTGGCTGATTAAATATGGCAGATTATGAGTTTTCAAAATTATTATTCAGCCTTTTTCCTCAGGATTATGGCAGATACTTTTGCTGCGTTCCATTATCTCAATGATCCAACTTGGACCTGGGATATGACGTCTCTTCCACACATCAAGCGTTCTGGTATGTTTTGCGCATACAAGCTGGAGAAAAACATGGATGCCACCTGGAAGCTGTTGTTGCGTTAGTGCTGGCCGAGTACCAGGCGCTCCAAAAGCACTAAATTACATTTTTTGATAATGATTATCACTAATACCCCACATTATCAAAACGCAGCCATTTGAACTTCTAAAATTTGAACTTTATTTCTTGTTTTAGAACATCTTCATTTAGCAACACCTGTTTAAAACAAGTCTTCATTCAATATTGCACAAGTATTAATATTATTAATATTGCACAAGTAGTAATACAAGTGATTGATTACTTCATTTAAACAACCAAAGCAGTCCAAAAACAATGAAAACAATTCCTACATAGGGCACAGCCATCTTGGATTCCGTATCGGAATTCTTGCTCGGAGTTCAACCCGAGCCGGAAAGTTTGCCGTCCAAGTAAAAGGGGGCGTGTTGTGCTAGGCAACGTCCTGACTTTCTAGTCGGAACTCCGATTTGGATAGATAATTGAACGCAGCATTTTTTGGGAGAAAGGACATCCTTTAGTGTTACAAATAGATAGTAAACTACGAGGAAACTGCATGCAGCCCATCTGTCGTGAGCTGCTCATTGTCACACGCTGCAGCATCAAGTCTCAAGAACGTTTTGTGGCTGCAAAGAAATAGGCTAGATTAGTGGGTAGATGTTTACTGCTTTTGTTCCAAGAGAACATAGGGAGTCAATCAGGAAAATGCGACCCATTTTAAATCTAAATTTCTTTACAAGGGTTAACTAGTTTATAGCTACATTATACCGTAATATATATATATATATATATATATATGTATATGTCTATAGAGAGAGAGAGAGAAAGAGTAAGACAAACACAACAGATATAATTAGCACCTGTAGGACCACAAGCACTGTTCATGTATGAACTGCTGTGTATGAAGTTAAGGGATACCAAGAATGGTACCAGTCCCAAAGCCAACCTCTCCGTAGTGTATCATTCCTGACCTGGGTCCATAGTGGATCACTCCTGACCCAGCCCCAGAGGGAGATAGATGGGAAGAGGAGGCCGTTTGGGATGTAGCCATGACCTCTTGGTTTCTGCAAACATGCTATGTCAGCCAGCCTATGCGCACAGCCTAAGCATACAGTACATACACACCTGTCGCCCTTTCGTCAGTGAGACAGCATGTTTTCTGCTTTTAGTTCTTTGGGGGGAGGCGTGGGGGCCCATGGGACAGCGTGACTGGGCAGAGACGTCCCTTTCATTTTGATCTCTGTGTCTGACTAGTGGGAGGAGGTTTTTAGTGACTGGGCACTCAGATCACCCAGAGACAGAAAGAAGCTTGGCTTTTCTTTCCTTTGGAGCTCGGTGCCCACTGTCGTTTCCATGTCAACAACTACGACCTGCAGCCGAACGGCTTGGTTGACAAGAGAGCAACAGGCAGAAATAATCAAGCCCTGAGCTGACAAAACAACAAGGAAGAGCAGGGACGTTGGAGTTTAGAAGCACCAGCTGTTACCATGGAGAACTTCCTGAGGGAAAAGAATATTTGGATAATAGGGAGTGTGTGTCTGGTAGCCTCGTTCCTATGGAGACGGATCTGGAATTTATTAACGTACAAGAGGAACAGGGACACACCCCCTCCAGATACACAGGTACAAATAGCTAGACTTAGTCTTTATGACTTCATTTATACTAATGACCCAAGTCAAAATTGACCATGATGGCAGATTTAGACATGCAACATCTTTGCGGTAATGCATGCAAAACATGTCATTGTTAAATGGTCAGTATGGTACATACTGAAGGTGGTGTGTAAATGTTGACATTAATAAAGCAAACAACCTAAACAGAATTGCTCATCATAAAGACTTGGCATGCATGCTGAAATGGAGAGTGAAAGTTAGTTGTCTTTATTTACATGATATTGAACATTTTGTATTTTTATTTGATATGGACCAGCTTGTTGTATTTGTCTTTAGATCATATAAGAACCAGTTGAATGTCTTTGTCTTTAAATGAGACAGAAAATAGACCAGTTGGATGTATTTGTCTTTACATGAGACAGTAAATAGACCAGTTGAATCTTTTTGTCTTTACATGAGACTGTAAATAGACCAGTTGAATCTCTTTGTCTTTACATGAGACAGTATATAGACCAGTTGGATGTCTTTGTCTTTACATGAGACAGTATATAGACCAGTTGGATGTCTTTGTCTTTACATAAGACAGTATATAGACCAGTTGGATGTCTTTGTCTTTACATGAGACAGTATGTAGACCAGTTGGATGTCTTTGTCTTTACATGAGACAGTATGTAGACCAGTTGGATGTCTTTGTCTTTACATAAGACAGTATATAGACCAGATGGTTCTCTTTGTCTTTACATGAGACACTATAGCCTTGAACCCACCTAACTCAACCTATGCAGTTCCAGATAGGCTTCTGGCCCTTGACGAACCAGGCGTGGGGGGTTGGTATGTCCCCACTGCCTTCAGTGAGAAGTGGGCTGTGATTTATAGGCACTTGCATGACAATTTTTATGCTTTAAGACTGAACATAACCTAAAAACAAACACAAGCATACACAACACACACTATTTTATTGTTGAAAAGTAGACAATAGTATTACATTAAGGGTATTTTACAAACTAAATCATATTTAATAATTAACAATATGTCCGTGTTAGGGGAGCAATGATGAAGACCTAATTCTCATCAATACGTTATTCTGTAGTTACATGCACAATAAAGCATAATGTAATAAGTATAGAATAAAAAGGAAATAAATGCAATTGCCGTGCCTACTCCTGCTTGGAGTCATCATCCATCGAAAATCTCTGTTGGTGATGATGACTCCAGAGACGTGTGATTCGACATCCCCGGTTTGCACCCCAGTACTGCGTCCATGGTTTCAAACAAAAAGTTTGTTTTGTGCCCTGAACCACTTCTGCTGTTGTGGATCCATCAATCTCCATTATCTGGCCAAAAACATTCTCATTTCTTATGGAAGAATGCAATTGCCACTGGACTTTGCAGATGGATGTCTTTGTCTTTACATGCAACAGTAAATAAACCAGTTGGTTCTCTTTGTCTTTACATGAGACTGTAAATAGGCCAGTTAGTTCTCTTTGTTTTTACATGAGACAGTAAACAGACCAGTTAGTTCTCTTTGTCTTTACATGAGACAGAAAATACACCAGTTGGTTCTCTTTGTCTTTACATGAGACTGTATATGTCTTTGTCTTTATATAAGACAGTAAATAGACCAGTTGGATATCTTTGTCTTTACATGAGACAGTAAACAGACCAGTTGGATGTCTTTGTCTTTACATGAGACACTAAATAGACCAGTTGGTTCTCTTAGTCTTTACATGAGACACTAAATAGACCAGTTGGTTCTCTTTGTCTTTACATGAGACTGTATATAAACCAGTTGGTTCCTTTTATTTTTACATGCAACTGTATATAGGCCAGTTGGTTCATTTTGCCTTCACATGACATACTATATAGACCTGTTTCCCTCACACAGGAAAAGAGTAATCCATCAATGTCAATTAAATCAATGTCAATTAAATTGAAGTATGAGCTCAGCTGAAGATGCTTTAAAATTTATACTATGCCTAATCAGTGTTGAGTAAACACATCTTTAGTGCTTTATTAAATTCAGTGTGAGGTCTCTTGATGGTATAATTCATTTTCCTGATTCTAGGCCCTAATAGTAAAGCACAACTACATTCAAACTGCCCTACAAGACAACCTGCTGGGTAAAGGGCCATGACAGGTTTGACTAATCGTGTCACAGGTCTAGGAAATAAGACACGGACATCTCTCAAATTAGCTATGTTCATGTGAGCTGAAGTTGGCACCTGATAAAATCAGTTCACACAGAACTTCCTCTCAATAAGATGTGCTTTTACATTATGATGCAGTCGTAGGGTTTTGGGTGAATCGTTTAGATGATAATGATCAAAATCACGACAGAGACATTGGTCCAATTCAGTCATCCACAGGGTGGGAACAGCTTCCTGTGACTGGAAATGTGTTGGAATAGCATCATTCAAGTGGCTGCACATTTTTTAACATATGTTCTCAAATCAATATTGTATTAAACTTAAACTATAATAATTTGTGTTTATCTTACTGAGCAAATAAATGAACAAATAAGTCAATAATCAAACCAAATTTTTGATGAAAAAAAAGACCGGAAGGACTAATTTACTCCATTCAGACCAAGACATTTGGACAGGCTGTTTCCCAGCAGAATGCATTGATTCTAGCGCTTTTTTTAAAAAAAATCTTTATTAACATCAAACTGCGTCATAAAAAATGGTTTGCAAACGTAAGCCAACAAGGGATAATGAGGTAGCATTAAAGGTTTCTGCACTGTTGGCCAGTGTTGCTCATGTGTACATAGCTGGCTAAGTGGTTAAGCTGTTACCTTATATTGTTTTATAGTACCTTAAAAAACACTTATCACTTCTATTTTTTAACATATGTTTAAAGCAGACCCCATCCTGAAGGTAGTCAAACTATTTCATAACTTTAGTCACAAGATATTGTAATCTAAATGTTTTCTGAATTTTCAAAATCATATAATGTGAAAATTTTTTTTAATTCTGAAAGGTGTCTGTTATTGAGGCAATTTATTTGCCCGACAGTGATGTTATATTAAATTGTATTTTTTTTAAACAATTTAGGTCTAACTCTTTTCCTCAGGGACTGAATGACACAGTGGCCCAGCATTCTTGACCACTTGGCCACCTTCTTTATGGTATTGCATGTTATAAGCAAGCAAAAATATCTGAACGCTACAAGCTGGGAACACAGTTACATCACTGAACCAACCGTAGTAAACAAATCTCTCACAAATCCTGTGTATCACAGTCTTTTTAAAATATGCATACCACAGACATTGAAGTAAACACTATATAATAGATGAATATGAATCAAATTAACAAATGCATTTTAAAACAAATTGAAACAATAATGCTACATATTTTCTGAAAATCTTAATAGAATGTAACACAGACCTATAGAACAATGTCTTTCTTGTTAGTATCTGCTATGAGTCTAAGTTTGAGCTGATGCCAAAATACACTGGGACACCCCATAAATACCAAAAGGTATTGGGACACCCCATGGAACAGATGTCATCCAACAATCTCCTACTCTGTCACTCTGGATTAAATCAGCCACTGAGTATTTTCTGTCATAAAGAACATCTTAGTAACAGCTGCGACTGTACACAGTCAAAAGTCTGTCACTGTCAGCTGTTAATATTATTACATGTTTCTTCACTGTTCATGGTGCTCGCTTGTCACCAGCAGAAATAACAGGCCTAGACTAACATACATTCACCTGCCACTTAGGTACACCTTGCTAGTTCCAGCTTACCCCCTTTTGCCTTCAGTATTGACTTTATTCTTCATGACATACCGTAGATTCATCAAGCTGCTGGAAACATTCCTCAGAGATTTTGGTCCGAATTGACATTATTGCATCACATAGAAGCTGCAAATTTGCCGGCTGGACATCCATGATGTGAATCTCCCGTTCCACCACATTCTAAAGGTGCTTGATTAGATTTAAATCTGGTGACTGTGGAGGCCATTTTAGTACAGTGAACTCATTGTCATGTTCAAGAATCCAGTTTGAGATGATGTGAGCATGGTCCGTTATCCTGCTGGAAGTAGCCATGAGAAGCTGGTTACACTGTGGTCATAAAGAGATGGACATGGTCAGCAAAAATACTGTGACCGTTTTCATCTAATATAATGATAATGACATAATAATGTAGGTACAGTACACCTTTTCAAAGATGAATGAACTTTTATTTCTAAAGAACATTTAACACTGGAACTGGAATATTTTTTAAATATCCACAATAAATGAACAAAACAACCAAAAACAAAAATTAAAATTAGCTCTCAGTCTTTGTTAACAAAAAATGCACTGGAATAAATACCAAACACAACCAAAAACAATAAATAAGAGAGAGAGAGACAAGGAAAACAAACAAGCATGCAAATAGAAATTATTGCAGCCGGAAAAATTATCGAGGTCATTTTTATTTATCATGCGATTTAATTGATTTGATTGCATATTGTGACAGACACTACTCGTACTACTGTACACCGCATTCCAAAATATTATGCAAATTATATTTTACACTGATTTTCCTATATAGTCAATGCAAATGACAGTCAGTATAATTTTCAAGTCACCAACCAAGTCGAATTTCATTGAACAAACCACCGAATGTAAACAAAATAAAAAATATATATATAAACCTCAAAATGCACTGTTCCTAATTATTATGCACAACAGAGTTTCAAAACATTTTATAGATTGTAAAGAACTGAAAATGGTCATTTGTTGAATTTACTGATATCAAAAGCTATTTCCATCAAACACATAAAAGCAAGTTACATGTAAATATAGGACCCCTTCTTTGAATTCACCTTCACAATTCTTGAATCCATTGAACTTGTATTGCGGTACAACTGGTCATGTACCGCAATACAAGTGTATTTGAATACACAATGTCCGGAACGCTACGCTGCACCACGCTACACTTTCATGTTGCGCTTCTAAACATGCATGGTTCGACTGCGAGGCGTGGTGAGGGTAAACAATAGTGCTCTGGTGTTCCTTTACGGTAAAGATGGATGCTGCAGAACATGATGACACAGAAGAACCTGTGCCAAAAAGAGGAGCCGTGTCTGTTGTTTGGAGGTTTTTTGGTTTTAAAAAATCTGACGTCAACCAAACAACCATTTTATGCAAGTTTTGTCAGGCTAAAGTTGAACACGAGCAACACGAGCAATTTGCTCCACCACTACGCCTGCATGATTCAGTAAAAAAATATGACTTAATGTTTATGCTTAGAATTGATTTCACGATTCTCTGCCATAATTTTTTTCTCAGAAAGTGTAATGTTTATTGCACATATGAACTATGACGACACAAATCAAATTGGCAGGATCAAACATAGATTTTTTTGGCACCTATAGCACATAATGAGATGAAGACTCGATCAATAATGACCTTACATTGTCCGTCAGATTTCTCGATACACAAGGCTACAAACGTCATCCCCTAACGACAGGGAACAAGTCCACAATATCACGCACTGACCAGTCCGGGACACTGCGATTAAATAGACATCTTGATTACTCATTAAGCACCGGTGTGGGCATTTACCTAGTGCACCATTCATGCGAAATGAGTAACCAAGTGCCTACCACTCTCCCAGCGCACAGAGGTTGGAGCATTAAACAAAACACATACACAAACACAGTAAATAACAATAAAATACATATAACACAAATACATATAACACAAATAGTCCATCACCATCAGTCCTGGCCATTGTGACAATACTGGCCATTTAGCTACAGTAGGCTAGCAAAAATAGTGACATATAACACATTGAACTAAATTTGGCCTCTATCTGTACTCCTTGAACATGTCTGTAATTATTATTTTTTTAATTTTATTAGAATCAAAGTCATTTAAAATTAAATTGGGAACAGGGTAGAATCGAGATCACAATTTTATAACGATATATTGTGCAGTCCTCTCCACCACCTTAGCTGCAAGAATGTCTTGGAATATCAAAAATGAATGAAGTTAAGGGCAGCGCCCTCCACATCAGCAGGTACAGTAGTCACTCATCAATTCCTGTCTCAACCAGTAGAAAATGCTGGGAACACCTGATTATGCATGACATTTTTTTTAATACCGTCATATACCATGAAATCGGTAGAATTTTGAAAAATGCCGTGGTATACATTTTTGTCATACCGCCCAGCACTACATAGCAGCCACTGACACAGGGTTATTCTTTGCACCATGAGATGGTGCATTGTCATGCATGAAGATGATTTTGCTATGAAAGGCATGGTTCTTCTTTTTGTACCATGGAAGAAACTTCAGGGAGCGTAAAGGGGCCTACCAGCTCTCTCCCCATGATTGGGAGATCAATTGGGCTCACCTAGCAAACTAGTTATCACAGGTTTCTGAGATTGATTTCAGTGATCCCCGAGACACAATATGAGTTTGATTGAAAAACAAACTATTTAATGTATATGACATTTAATTCCAATTTGCATAATAATTTGGAATGCGGTGTATATCACTATGTGGTTCTGGGAGGTCTGTGGTGTTAGTAGCATCTCCATTATCACTGTGTGACCAAAGCCACGTTAGTTAAATGGCAAGCTTGGCTTCAGTCCTCTCATCCCAAGACTCATTCACTGAATGTCACTTTACACAGGCTGTGTTAAGATGACCTCTGGGAAATCAGAGCTCGCTTCTCTCTGTCAGAGATATCTGTCCTCCTCTCTGTCAAAATATCCCCCTCTCGTCCCCTCTCTGTGGAATGGGGACCTTGTAGGAATGTGCTGTTTTCAGTCGTCTTCCCTGTGGCCTCCCTGGTGTCCAGTTACTGACCGTGTGCATAACTCATTACTAACGCATATCATCCCGGCACCTACTGGTCTGCTGCTCGACACACACAGAGTGCATAACACTGAGTGAACACACATCAAACAGGTTAAGCCCTTTACACAAACACAGACAGGTGCTTCTATCATTGAATACATCTGCACTGCACTGCATAAACTGAAGATCAAGAAACAAGAAATAAACACTACATTTAAGCAGAAAATAACCGAATATTAGTGAAATTATCTGTACATGCAGCAAGATAATTTTACTTGTCAAGAATTCCTGAAATAAGTTGGCTACACTCTTGAAATAAGTAGGCTCTGATAAGCGAAAGGTTAGAAATAATTGGAAAATGCTAGTTTTAATCTGAAATTACATGATTTATGACTTGTAACCACACAGTAATAAGCAAAAAAACACTGGCTATTTGCCACATATTCTAAATTCAAAGCATCTGAAAAGCATCAATTTATTTTAAAACTAGATGAAAATATTTCAAACTAAGCAAGATCAGCTATTTAAATTCACTTGAAAACTAGTTATTTTAGATAAAATTACCTAAAGGACAACTCTGGCGCAAATTGAACCTAGGGGTTAAAAACACATTGGTATTGAGTCGAGCGTTATCTGGGATTTGTTTTCATGCTAATCGAATGTGCCCAGTTTTAGTGTGAACTGATAATTACCTTATAATGCTAGTTGTGAGGACATGGATGAAGTAAAAAAATATCTATTTTATACCACTAACAAGACTCAAAATTCACCACAATTTCATGTGTCATGTAAATCAATGATAGAAATTAATACCTACATTCACCAAGGTGGCAGTACATTGATATCTAATTACAGTCCAAACATTAGTAATTACAGATGAGCTAAAATACATCATCATTAGGACACTGAAATTATGGCTTCTGAACAAGTGATTTTGCCGGTGCATTTGAAATGTGAATTAAATGTTTATTTATTAATATTTAATGCCACCTTGATGAATTAAGGTGTGAATTTCAATCAAGGTGTGAATTTGACCCCAAACCTTTGAATGCTAGTGTATTTCATTGGGCAGGCTGAATTGACTTTAGAAGCATCAGGGAGTTAAATAGCTGTTCTCCTGCAGCCCCGTTTTATCAGTGGGCTTTTAAAGTCTGATAGACACTAGGAAAAGATGGACAAACTTGAAAGTACTATAAAATCCAAAAATACAAATGGATTAGCCTTTGAAACTTTCTGCTGTAAGGCTAGTTGAGTTTCTTCTGAATGTTTGTCTCTCTCCTGACCTCTAGTGGTAGTGAAAGACAGAAGTTACTCTAAATGCATGCATTCTCTAAGATAAACATACAGGGGCGCTGCTGAGGATTTTGGGCCCCATGACAAGAATCTTGACAGGGCCCCCAACACAGCTGAGACTTATTTATTGGGGGCTTCTCTAGGCCCCCTCTTAGTCATGGGCCCCGAGAATCGTCATCCTTTACCCCCCCTTTACAGCACCCCTGTAAACATATATGACTACTTCAACAAAATGTATATCTTATGTATCTCAGCAATTATATTATCATTTGTATGAATACAATTCTTCTCACGTTTTTGTCCATGTCCAAATTGTTATTCAATGAAAATCCTTGGGGCATATCTCTGAGAACCAATCAGCAGCGGGGTAGATGAGAGTTTGTTCTTACACTTATTATCTAGGGTTTATTGTGTAAGATTTGCTTCCAGGTGAGAAAAGAATAGAAAATAGATGTGGCTACCATACTGTATCAGAATAGAGAATGTCCTTTGAGGACTGCATAGCGGTAGCTTGCAGAGAAAGGTACAGTATGTGCGCTATGTTTCTAAATAATATCCTGTTATGAATGTGGCATGTGTTGAGTGTCTCAAGTTTCACCAGCGTTAACAGAGAGAGGCCAGAGTTATTAATCCTTTAATGACCTGGCCTTCTCAATGTGGCCTTGGAATGTGTTTGTGTGTGTCTCTGCTAGCTTAAAGAAGAAAAGTCTGTCTTATTGCTCATACTGGGGTAAAAGTGCAGCATTACCCAGAATACCTGGCTCATGGTTACATCCGGACTGAACAGTTGTCTTGAAGGCCTAATCAAAGCCATCTCAGAAGCTCACACACCCTTTTGTCCATCCCAACAGTATTTCACCTACCTACGTGTTTGACTATAGACATTATGTGTATGTGTGATCCCTACAAATATTGTAAAACCTGGAAAATACATCCCCACAAGTTCTTTTGACATGGAAATAAGATTGCTTTGCATAGATATGAAATTGAGCAGGTTGTGGGATTTCGGGGTAATTTTAGTATTATGTATTATCAGTTAGGCATTACGGCTAGGGTTATTGTATACATACAAGTAAAGGTATTGAAGTAAAGGTTTGGGTGGAGTTAAAGTTAAGTTCAGGGTTAGGTTTTGGGGTTGGGAATTAAATACATTTATTTATGGTTTGATGTTGTCCCCACAAAAAAAATTCTTCACTCACAACAATCACTGATTATAGTGGCTGATGTCCCTGACTACCTTTACACGTGAAACATTTGTCAGCTACACCTGGTAATGTGGTCCTCCAGACATCCAAAATGAAGAGATTGTGTCATGTCTGGCTGTCACTGGCCCAGTTCTGACAGCACGAACATAAAAGGACATTCAGCTCATACTAGTGACATACAGACAAATATAATCAATGACAAACACATACTGGCACCCTGAAGAGATAGGCTGGGAGGAGGTAGCTTAATGTAGAGGATGTATGATATGTGTGGCATTTGATTGTCTCCCCTTCTCTACTTTCACATTGACGTTGTTGACCTAACAATGGCTAAACAATGCTAAGCCACAGTATTATCAGAGTATAGCCAGAAGTTGACCAAAAATAGCCTGACATTAACCAGAATATAGCCTGACATTAACCAGACTATAGCCTGAAGTTAACCAGAGTATAGCCTGAAGTTGGTCCAGATTATACCTTGAAGTTTGTCCAGAGTTTAGCCTGAATTTGATACAGAGTTTTGTCTGAAGTTGAACGCAGTACAGCTTAAAGTTGGTCCAGAGAATAGCCTAATGTTGGTATAGAGTTTAGCCTGAAGTTTGTTTAGAGTATAGCCTGAAGTTATTCAGAGTATAGTCTTAAAATGGTCCAGACTATAGCCTGAGGTTATCCAGTAGATAGCCTAAAGTTGGTCCAGAGTTTAGCCTAAGGTTGGTCCAGAGTATAGCCTAAGGTTGGTCTAGAGTATAGCCTGAAGTTTGTTTAGAGTATAGCCTGACGTTATCCAGAGTATAGCCTGACGTTATCCAGAGTATAGCCTTAAATTGGTCCAGACTATAGCCTGAGGTTATCCAGAGTATAGCCTGAAGTTTGTTTAGAGTATAGCCTGAGGTAGTCCAGAGTATAGCCTGAAGTTTGTCTAGAATATAGCCTGAGGGTTAATCCAACTTCACATAATGTAGCCTCATTCAGCTCATCAACCAGCTAATTATTAGAATCAGGTGTGCTAGATTGAGGTTGGAGTGAAAACCTACAGGGTGGTAGCTCTCCAGGACCAGGATTGGTGTCCCTTGGTCTAGAGTATAGCCTGAGGTTGTCCAGAGTATAGCCACGAAACCTCCCAGCACTCTGCAGTGAATTGAGATGGTCTGCACCACACTGGGGCCAAGCTCTCATCCAGGACATCTTATCCAAAGCAGTGCCTGAAGAAAGACTGCAGCATTATTAAAAACCACAGACAGCAGCTCCATAAGGCTCACCCTCCCACAGACCTGGTGTGGTTCTATTGCACAACAAAGGAAATATTTTATCACATAACTTTATTTCAATATATGAGAGATATTCATTTTGTATTGAATGCTATTTATTCCGTATCTAAATCTAGATAAATGAAACATTATAATTCTAATGTAAAGACAACATGGTTTTATTATCACAGAACAGGTTAACTATTTTTGGAGGCTGGCTCCATTTATCATCAAAACAAAAATAAATTACAGATTAATTACAGTAATAACCTGACCAAAGAAATTCAATTGGAATGGATGATCGCATGTAGGAGTCAGTCAGAGATCAGACAGGAATGCTTAGCTTTCCAACTTTCACAGGCGAAGGGGAAAAATCTAAAATCTATCTATAATGTGTCTTATGTTATACCTAAATCGTTTGAAGTAGGTTAATTATTTTACTATCTCACTCATCAGGCAGCTCGCTCACTGAGGGAGAGCACGGTCGAGGTAGCGCGCGAGTATATGGACATGTCCCGCTATGCGAGAGATACGTTTGTGAAGTGAGTATTTGCGTGAAAACAAATGGACTTTCGCATCAAAAACTAATATATAGGGAAGCTCAATTGCGTTTTGTCCATAACATTTTGTATAACAAAAGCCAGCTGCATGGATTCCAAATATTTCTCTGCCAACAAGGAGAATGCCAACTCACGTATCTTCATGTTCTCAGTCCGGTCTGCGAGGTGGCGTTTAAATTGTCGAAATAATAATGAAGACTTCGTTTTCCAACTTCACAATTTGCTATGAATGCATTCTCAATCAGCAGATAATGTCAGATTAAGAATATGCAATTGATAGTGCCATGCTGTTATGAATTTAGAAGTCTGCATTGACAACCTGGATGTGCCCTCTCCCCCGCACTACCAATTAACACCAAACTGACCAGATAAAGAGAGTTCACACCTAAACATTAATCAATTAATTGATAACAAAGAGTCAAATGTATTCCTTATGGTCTATGGCTATTTATGATCTCCTTTAACTGGTCATAGGTTTTCATTAAAGACTTCCCAAAATGGATGAACCCAGCCTTGTACTTTTACTTTGGATTATTTACAATGCTGAACATTTGACACAATGTGTTAGAGAAATATTAACACATTAATTGTGCTGTCCCTTATTCATAGTTTTAAGAGTAGCTATCATGACTTGTCTGTCTCATTAGGGAAAAATTCCTGGCACCGCGGCTGAGCAGGTGCCTCTCTCCCCTCCGAACACCTCAATTCTTCCTCGAACGCGCGTCTTTTTTGCTTGAAACACTAATTTTATTTGCGCGTCTTATTGGCTTTGGACACGTGAGTGGATTCAAATTGTTCAAGCATCCAACTACACGCAATAAAAACAAATTTCACGCTCAATTCGCGTTCGGTCTGAACGTAGAATTAGATAAAAAAATCATTGCAAACCCTGCTTGAATACACAATAAACAACAAATGTTTGTTAAAAAAACTGCAATTCAAAGGGTAAAAATGTAAAAAGCAATCTGGATCAATGGACAGTATACCGTATTGTGTATTTCTTTGATTTGTAATGAAATTATTTGGCCCTGAGTAAGAGTGAACTCTCTCTCTCTCTCTCTCTCTCTCTCTCTCTCTCTCTCTCTCTCTCTC
>JACXGM010010724.1:0-17242 GCA_016801145.1 Umbra pygmaea | reverse complement strand
AGTCTAGGCACTACAGTGTATTGTTCCCACCGTACACAGATCACAATGTCCGTAGAACCGGTGAACATTTTTGTGAATTACACAGCGAATGGTCCAGAACACACAAGTCTTGGGACTGGGTTGCGAAAGCAGCCTAGAACACGCTCACTCAATTATCCGACCAGAGAACACACAGTCAAACAAAGCTGAGCTATTCACCCAGGGTTCAGAATGTACCATGTGTACATACAAGGCAACACACGTCCACAGTTCCCTAACTCAGTTCATTCGCACCCTCTGCCAATTTAAAAAAAAGTCAGATTGGAAGGATATGGGCACAGAAGCAATCTCAGAGACAGTCCAGGCTCTAGAGTTTATTGTACACACCACACACAGATCACACTGTCCATAGAACCGGTGAACATTTTTAGTGAATTACACAACAAATGGTCCAGAACACACAAGTCTTGTGACTGGGTTGCGAAAGCACCCTAGGAGATACTCACATGTTTATGAAAGAAATGTGTCCCTGTATTATAAACAGAATATCTGGCATCTACATTCGCCCCTGAATTAGCAGAGTGGTGTTTGTGTAGGCGAGTAGGGCTCTGTCATCCAACCGCGGCACTCATCATCTGTCCAGCCACAGGCCATCTAAATCAAACACAGTGCGCAGTCATTCGACCACCACTCAGTTATCCGACCACCACTCAGTTGTCCGACCACCACTCAGTTGTCCGACCACCACTCAGTTGTCCGACCACCACTCAGTTGTCCGACCACCACTCAGTTGTCCGACCACCACTCAGTTGTCCGACCACCACTCAGTTGTCCGACCACCACTCAGTTGTCCGACCACCACTCAGTTGTCCGACCAGGCAGTAGAAAAGCACCGTTTTTGACTGTTGCCTTACTGACACAGACTTTTTTTTGTATTTATGTGTGTCATACAAGCACATCAGGTCATAGGCACCCTCTGCCCATTTTTACAAAAGACCCTTGTCTGGAAAGTGTACACAGCAATTGTATCTCAGCTCTTATTTACTAGGTGATTCAATGAGCTTGAAAGTATCACCCTTTGCAACACGCATAAGCTTGAAAGTATTTTTGTTGTTTGCAAGTGGAAAAGATTTGTTCAATACACAAACATTGTTCTGGTACTCACAAGTACCCTACTTGAAAGCATTTGGGAACAGAACCCTCAGAGACCATCCAGGCACTAAAGTGTATTGTACACAACACTCACAGATCACACTGTCCGTAGAACCGGTGAACATTTTAGTGAATTACACAGCGAATGGTCCAGAACACAAAAGTCTTGTGACTGGGTTGTGAAAGCACCCCAGGACATGCTCACATGTTTGGTAAGATGTGTGTCTTTGTATTATCAACAAAATAATTGGCATCCACATTCACCCCTAAATTAGCAGAGTGGTGTTTGTGTAGGTCTTGGTCGTCCAACCGTGGTGCTCATCATCAGTCCAGCCACAGACCATCTAAATCAAAAACGACTCAGTCACCCAAACAACACTCAGCTATCCGACCAGGAGACTTGACCCATGTTATTAAAGCAAAGCTTCCTGCCCTTTCTGAATACAAGCGCTCACCGGGTGAGGAGACCCTTCAAGCCCTTAGATCAGCTGGGAGCAAAGTATAGCAGACATCAAGAAAATGTGCCAACGAGCACTGGCAGGAGCTCAGTCACAATATTTAGAATGTAGCAGCAACAGACAACCTCTGGGGCATGTACCCAGGCATCGAGGAAAGCTCTCGGACCAACTCAGAAAAAGAAAACCCAGCTGCGGAAAGCTGATAACTGACAAATCCAAGCAGATGGAGAAATGGTTGGAATACTTCTCAAAACTCCCTCTTGAGAATTGTGGGCAAACTGTATGCCAGAGTACTATAGGAAAAGTACAGGGAACAGCATAAGCCCCTTTATGTCAGCTTTACAGACTTGACCAAGGCCTTCGACCTGGTTAGCCAGAACGGGCTCTTCAACATCCTCCGGAAGATTGGCTGCCCCCTGAAACTTCATAGCATGATCAGATCTTTCCACGATGGTATGAAGGCAACCGCCCAGTACAACGACAGCATGTCCAAACCATTTGACATCAAAAGTGTCGTGAAGCAAGGATGCGTCCTTGCTCAAAACGTCTTTGGGATCCTCTTCTCCCTTCTTCTGAAACATGCTTTTGAGGATTCAACCCAAGGGGTGCACATGCACACAATATCAGTGGGGCAAACTCTACAACATTGTAAGTCTCAGAGCAAATACTATAGGATAATTTTCTTTACTATAGAACTGATGATTAATAAAATGTGTGTAGAAAAAGGTTTCTTGTTTAGAATACGGTTATGAGGAAATGCAATAAAAGTAGCAAGAGATTGGTATATGTTATGCAGAATAACTGTTCAAAGGATCAGCATTAGTCAGAACTAACCACTAAGTGATATTAAATGCATGTTTGGTGTCTATTAGAATCTATAGATCATGTGGAAATTATAAAGCAAGACCAGTTATTCTGAGACTGTGGAAAATGATTTATGTACTTAAGAAGGATTTTTCCCTGGGAAATGTATTGCAAATGCTCCTTTAGGTAAAGAGATGGCTTAATTAAATAAGATTATGTAGGAATGCAGGCAACTAGGTGACAATTGAATGTTGAATACAAGAGTCCTTTTGAAGCCTAGGTTCCCGCTGGCCGTGGCCAAAACGGCAAACATTTGGCTGTGTTTATCTAATTGTTCTTGGTTCAGCTATAGGCAATACTGTAGCCAGCATGTTGGGGCTTCAAAGAAAAGCATTTACATTAGACCCAGACTGTCGCCTTAAACCTGTTGAATGTATATTGTATCCAAGGGCAAATATTGGTTAGATTGAATAATGCCATCTATTGGGCCAGTAGTTCATCAGTATTATTTCCTGTCATGACGTCATTCCTGATATAACCAAAATGAGAAATGTTGATCGGGAGTTCTTCCTGCAGGAACGACCGGCATTATTGTTGATTCAAACAATAAAGTATTTTGCTCTATTTACACATTCTCCGGACTCTGGCTAAATTAATTAGTTGATGAACACATCGATTAATACACGAAAATACCAAGGTGTGTGAGACCATCATTAGAGACATGTGCTCTTTGCCGATGATGCAGCAGTCACCTCTCACTGAGCAAGACCTACAGTGTCTGATGGACAGATTCTCCCAGGCTCCCGTGCCTGCATATACTTTGGTCTAACTGTCAGCCTGAAGAAGACCAATGTGCTGAGCCAAAATGTGGACACATCACCTACCATCACCATCGACAACTACAAACTCGAAGTGGTCCAAAAGTTTACCTAACTTGGTTGTACCTTCAGCCTGGATAACCCTTCCTTAGACGTCGAAATCAACAAACACATAGGCAAGGCCGCAACAACACTAGGACGACTGGGAGAACCCCAAGCTGACAGCTAAAATAAAGATGGCAGTGTACAAAGCTTGCATAGTCAGCAGCCTCTTGTACGGGAGTTAATTCCTGGACAACATATGCCAAGCAAAAGCAGAAGCTGAACATTTACCACATGCGTTTCAAGAAGGACAGTAAAACGCACACAGTGTGCAGCAAGTGTAGAAAATACATCTGCAAAGGCTGCTCGGTTGCCTGCTGCCCCAATTGTGCGCATTGGGGCCTTGGTGAATAACGCTAAACAACTCGGAGCGGGGCGCTGCGAAAGGCTGCGCACAAACCTGCCCGCTTTCTGGGTTTACTAAACATGGGTCACTTTGAACCAGAGGACACGGCATGTGCACAGAATGAGGACAACAAGAGGGTTAAGGAAAGGAACACTAGGACAGATGTGGTGGATGCTGCTAGGGAGTTTATGGCTGTTACTGATGTCACGGGGGAGATCTTTCATGAGTTTATGAA
Organism: Umbra pygmaea; assembly: GCA_016801145.1. Classification (NCBI taxonomy): domain Eukaryota; kingdom Metazoa; phylum Chordata; class Actinopteri; order Esociformes; family Umbridae; genus Umbra; species Umbra pygmaea. The sequence continues at coordinate 13,348 of JACXGM010010724.1, read as the reverse complement.
GGTGAGGGGGGAGGGTAGGTAGTGGGATGGGGGTGCTGTGTGTGGGTAGTGGGCAGTATATTTTAATTTCTTAGGGTGGTATTTGAGTTGGGTGGACTTGAATTGGGTGGGCTGTGACTGGCCTCACATTTTGGTACGGTTAGTGGTGTTATATGCACCATGAGTCAGTTGCGATCCGCCAATAAACCCATAGAAGAAGCAGAAACCAGCCCATTGACACACAGTGAAGAATTCCCCCGCAATATACATTACTCTTGGGCGATTAGCAACGCCCCAAGTGGGATCTTTTGTGCACTATCTCTGGAGGTTGCATGAGCCCCACAGGTTCACACAATAATTGTCTCACACCAACGTCAGGGCTAGCAGATTCGGAAAATGCTGCTAAAAGTTATCAGTATTTCTCGTAGTGTAAAAGCCCTCTATGCTGCAAATGCTTCATTGCCAAAATGTATAATAGATGGGTAGTAATAATGTAGGTGCTCAAGATAATGTAAACATTTGGAAAATACAATAAGTCTTATGGATGTACCTGCAACAACTTTTCTTAGCTTCAGGTTGTGAAACGGTCTCGTCATTTGTCAGCTGTCTGCCCAGTACATGGCTGATCAACGCTGCCATTATCCGCCTGGTTGTAACTTGGACATCACACCCACCGATGGTCCCCAGATAGGTAATCTAGAAATACAGAATAGATTGAATGAAAAAATATATTAGTCTAGGGTCCCCTGCTGGAGCTGCTGCCTCCGCAACCCGACCTCGGATAAGCGGACAAAGATGGATGGATGGATAGAAACAGAGATTTGTAATGGGTAAAATAAAGCAACAAATTACTGTAATTATAATGAAATTAACTAAGCTATTGAGTTTTACCAAGTCCTTTCCACTTTGATGGTCCTCCATTTTTTGTTCCAGGTAATCCAGATCTCTGTAGGTTTAAAAGGGTAGCACGGTGTAATCAGATAAATTCACCTCTGTAGTACTGGATCGAGAGAGACCGGCCACTGTTCTTCCAAGCTTTGTCAGTCTGTCCTTGATTTCCTCAAGAGCATTCACTAAATATCTCTCAATACCTGAAAGAAAACAATAGACAAGTGTGTAATGTACCCTGTGTAGGATACTTTTCAAATTACAATATTTTAGGATGACCATATATTAACCTTCAAAAACAAGGACAGTGGAAGCGGAAGGCAGACCCTAACCCGCAGTGGGTGGTAAATACAAATCCTCAAAAATGCACACAATGAATGACGACTGTAGAAAGCAAAGCCGAATCCCGGACATTTTGGTTGATTTCGAAATCCTGGTCGGACACATTTTTTAGGTCCAAAAAGAGGACACGTCCGGGAAAAAGAGGACGTATAGTCTCTCTACAATATCTGTGGGCCAGCATGATGCAGCGGTAAAAATGTGACTGCCGGGAACAGATGGAAAAATTATAAATGGTTCTGAAGAGTTGAAAACCATAACCATGGCAAAAACAATACTGTTGTAGTCAGCAAAGCCTGAGACAAATGTTGGCCGAAGATTCCTATTTATGTAAATTCGTAAATGAAGACCTCATTGTTTTCCTGAACACTAACGTGACAATTACACATTCTACAGCATCAAAGTGATATTTAGTTTTTCACTATACAAAACATACCTGCAGACAGAGTGGCTCACAGGTGGCATATGGCTCAGAGATGCACAGTGGCTCACAGGAAAATGCCAGCTCACAGAAGTTAGAAGACTCTGAGATGGATCGTGGCTCACAGATGGAAGATGGCTCAGAGGTGGAAGATGGCTCAAAGACTGGGGTTTGCTGGTAGACTGAGATTGGCTTGCTGGAATACAAGATAAATACCCTTTCCTCCAAAAAGACATTAACTTGCGAGTTACTCCAAGAAACAAGATGCATATAGTATAAACTGAACATTGTTCAACCTGGTAAGAGTGATTTTCATCCTCCTGTCTAGTAAACAGATCATCCATGCGGAGTGTAACTGCCTTATCTGGGAATGTCATGTGGTTCTCATATCATAACTTATCACTATTATCACAGTGATTGCTGTCATCAAACGAACACAGACAGTCCATAAAAACATAATTATGTTCTTCATGATTATGTTAATTAGTAGTTATATTCAGGTTGAAATTCTTCCAAAACATAAGTCCCTAAGATCTCTACCTGACATGATGGCTTTTCAAAAGATTGGAGAATATTGAATATATTCCTAATTGCCTACTTTTGGTCCAGTAACTTCTGCCAGACATAACTGCAACTGTATATGATTTAGGTCAGATATACATGTTAACTAAATAACTGATGACTGAAATTCACAGGCTATTCGTCAGTACTGATGTCACCAGTTCAGTGAAACAAGACAGAGAACAAAATAACGGTGTTAAAATTACACATTAGCTAAACAATCTCCCACATGTCATGGATTGCTGACTGGCTTAGTCTAAAAGTTAAGATAATTAGCTAATCATGCTTCGCTACAATGTTTGCAACTAGCTAACATGAATTTACCGAAAGTTAGGTGAATAGCTAGCTGTAACATTGTGCAAGTTGCCAGCTTAATGATGACTGGTTAGGTATTACGTTAACATTAGCTAACTAGCAGACAATAGCTATCTTATTAAACCGTTTGTTTTGTTACTAACTATTATTGGCTAATTATGTTATTAAGTTAGCTAGCAAAGGTAATTTTAGAACAACAAAACTGATGATAACTCCATATCTGCAAGTGTCACTTCCATGTCCCAAACGGATTATACAGATTATCAGAGTTTTCTTACTACCTAGCTAACGTTAACTAGTTAGTTTATGTTAGCTTGCTTAACATTAAGCTACCTTAGCCATTACCAAATATCAACATAAGCGATGCTAAACGTAAGGAATGCTAAATATATTGAAGTCATCAAAATGGCAATTACTACTGTATAGCTAAACAAAGTTTAAAACATTAGGTAGATAGCTATATATAGTAACCTTGTTACCTAAATTCTAAACATTACCTCAGGAAGGGAACCTACCGGTGCTTAGCCTCCAACACTGCCGCAGGCGGACCGTCCGTTTAACGATGAGCAAAAAGCTAGCATACCGTCAACTGTTACCGCCGTCGGCCCGCCAGTTCTAAGATAGCTCAGTAGGTGTTAAATCATGTAAGTTAGGCTAATAAATCATCGTAAAATAACTTTTTTCATTATTTCACATTATGTTATGTAGGCTAGTAGGACATGTTGTAAATGCCTTCCAAATGTACCGAAGTACTTCCAATCAATCAAAATGTTGCTGAAATATTTTCTTCCGATGGGCTTCTCTCTTGACTGTATGCCTCCACGTCCCACCGATTATCTGCAAGCTTCTACTGGAATATACGGTAATTTCTCTACTGTGCGACAGGAAGTCACATGGTTATGAGACAGGAACTAGCATACGTTTACAAAAACTGCTGATACGGGGCCATAACGTGAGGTACAAGGTATTGGAGCTTTTTATCAATAGTCCTGTTTCTTTAGAATTAAACAAGGGAGAAATAGTCTTTAAACGCTTCCGATTTCAATTTATTCGCTGTCAAAGTGACCCCTAAACTGAATGGATTTGATGGAATGCTAACGTGAGCTGATAGCCTGGTAGCATCTGAATCGCTACATACAAGCCTCGACTTCCGAATGAAAAGCTACCCCCTTGCTCAAAACCAAGATGGCGTAAGAGGTCAGACGTGTTTGTATAGCGTCCGTGTACATTGTGTGTTTTTTGTCTACTATCTTTGTCTTTTTAACTTTTTTTTCCACAATTTACAACTTCTGGTTTATTTCTATTTTCCTATATTCAGATTCCCGACAGTCATCAGCACCCTCAGCTGTTATGACCCATCAAACTCTGCCTCAATCCACCGGACTATTCCAGCTATCCGGTCTAGCTCAGTTAGCCTTATCCGGCTAGCTGGGGGCCTGTGCTACATAGCCATCCTAGCTACATTTGCCGCTACCATCACCGCACACAACCAAGTTGTGCAATACACCGGATTCTGCCTTCCCTCATCTGAACTTTATAGCCTATTACAGGCTATTTACATCCAACCATACAGCAAACTGGCCAGAACGCGGGATCCAAATCGGCATACAGTACGCTACTGTTGAGCTAGCAACCTGGGTTAGCTTACCTCCCGGCTAGCATGGGATTCTGCTCCATCATCAACACGAACCTCGGCTAGACCGCTCATCAATGCCGACGTCTCATAGCACTACAAGACCAACAATAACAACCAGGTCGACGGGGATTCCTTCATCGCTGCCCCTCGGCCTGCCTCCCGCCACTTTGTGGCCGATGGTATTCCAGCTAGCAGCTTACTGCCTGGATTGGCGGGTCGCTCAAAACAGCTAGCGGGCCTGCTAGCAACATCTTGTTAGACGGACACCCTTTTCAGACAAGCAAACTGTTCATCGGGAGCTATTCTTCACTACTTTCTGGACACATACATATTTGGACTCCATAATCACTATACACATGTATATCATTAACCTTCGACAGGAGGCCCCACTCTCCAGACGGTAACCCTGTTCGATTAATCCATTTGCAAAGCGTGCGCGCAGATATTGCGGGGCGCTATCAGAAACTTAATTTCTGACTGTATCTATTTGTATTACTTTTAATCCCTCACTCATTCAACGTCTGTGCACTTTCTGTCAATATGCCTTGATTTTTGCTATTTGGAATGGCCTTTATGGTTCTATTATATTGTAGACCACCCAGTCGCCCTCAGTTTCCCCCCAACACCCTTGTCCCTCCCCCCTCTTACTCAGAGACACTTACTAATCTATCTGTTCTAACCAGCTCCCACAGAGATGCTGCCGCACTCTTTCTAACTAAACACCTTGGGCCACCCCCTATACACATTTACCTCACTATATCTTTATCTGCCCACCAGGCATTGAACCTATTGAACCCTGCCCAGAAATTCACTCCAATCATTCATCCCACTCATTGCTCTAAACACCCTATTCTCAAGGCATTCTGCAGAGCTCTCATACTGCTTTTACTCTATTCAGCTGGGGATGTTGAAAGAAACCCTGGTCCACCAACCAATAATGCCATCCCCACCCCCCAGGTGCTCTCTTACGTAGACTTCTGCAACAGTAAAAACCTTAGGTTCATGCATATTAATATCAAAAGCCTACTTCCCAAATTGGATTTATTCACTGCCCTTGCACACTCAGCCAACCCTGATATCCTAGCCGTGTCTGAATACTGGCTTAGGAAACCCACCAAAAATTCAGAAGTATCAATCCCTAACTATAATATTTACTGTCAAGACAGGACCACTAAAGGAGGCGGAGTCATACTCTATTGTAGACAGGCACTACAGTGCTCTGTTATCTTATCTAGGTCCTTGCCGAAACAGTTTGCGCTCTTACTTTTGAAAATTCACTTTTCTAGAAACAAGTCCCTCACGGTAGCCACCTGTTACAGACCCCCCTCTGCACCCAGTTGTGCCCTAGATAACCTCTGTGAATTGATTGCACCCCATTTATCTTCAGAATTTTTACTGTTAGGTGACTTAAATTGGGATATGTTTAATGCTTCACACAATCTACTGTCCAAACTCGATGCCCTCAATCTCACGCAAATCATCAACGAACCCACCAGGTACAACCCAAAATCCACAAACAAGGGCACGCTCATAGATATTGCCCTAACTAATTTGCCCTCTAAATACACCTCCGGTGTCTTCAGCCAAGACATCAGCGATCACTGTCTCATCGCCTGCGTCCGTAATGGGTCTGTAGTTAAAAGGCCTCCCCTAATCACTGTGAAACGCTCCCTAAAACATTTCTGTGAACAAGCATTCCTATTTGACTTAGCCCAGGTACCCTGGAAGGATATCAACCTTATCCCTTCAGTAGAGGATGCCTGGTCATTCTTTAAGAATGCCTTTCTTGTCATTCTAAACAAACATGCCCCTTATAAAAAGTTCAGAACTAAGAGTAGATACAGTCCGTGGTTCACTTCAGAACTCGCCGCCCTTAACCAGCATAAAAACATTCTGTGGCGTACTGCTTTAGCGTCGAACAACCCCCACGACCGGCAACTTTTCAAGGAAACCAGGAACCGGTACACACAGGCGGTTAGGAATGCTAAGGCTAGCTTTTTTAAACAGAAATTTTCTACCTGCAGCACTAATTCTAAAAAGTTCTGGGATACAGTAAAGTCTATGGAGAATAAGAACCCCTCCGCACAGCTGCCCACTGCCCTAAGGCTGGATAATACTGTCACCACCGATAAGTCCTCCATAGTTGAGAACTTCAATAAGCATTTTGCCATGGCAGGTCGTGCTTTCCATCTGGCAAATCCCACCCTAACTAATAGCACTCCACCCTCTGCAGCCTCCACCCAAAGATGCCGACGTTTCTCCTTTACCCATGTCCAGACAGCTGATGTTCTCAGGGAGCTGCAAAATCTTGACCCCTTCAAATCGGCTGGACTAGACAATCTGGACCCCTCCTTCCTAAAACTGTCTGCGGTAATTATCGCTACTCCCATCACCAGCCTTTTCAACCTCTCCTTTGATTCGTCATCGATCCCTAAAGACTGGAAAGCTGCTGCAGTAATCCCTCTATTAAAAGGGGGGGACAGTTTAGACCCAAATTGCTACAGGCCAATCTCCATCCTGCCCTGCCTCTCTAAAATCTTTGAAACCCTTATTAATAAACAAATTATCCAACATTTCGAATCGCATCACAGCCTCACTGACATGCAATCTGGTTTCCGTGCCGGTCGTGGGTGCACCTTAGCCACACTCAAGGTCCTTAATGACATCATAACCGCTATCGACTATAGACACTACTGTGCAGCAATCTTCATTGACCTGGCCAAGGCTTTCGATTCTGTCAATCACACCATCCTCATTGATAGATTAAAGAACCTGGGTTTTTCTACTGACTGCCTAGCCTGGTTCGCAAATTATTTCTCAGACAGATTTCAGTGTGTCAAGTCAGAGGGCCTACTCTCCAGACCTCTGGCTGTCTCTATGGGGGTGCCTCAGGGTTAAATTCTCGTGCCGACTCTATTTTCTGTATACATCAATGATGTTGCTCTTTCTGCAGGTGACTCTATGATTCACTTGTATGCAGATGACACCATTCTTTATACATCTGGCCCGACATTGGACTCTGTGTTAAAAAACCTGCAAGAAAGCTTTAATAACATACAACATTCCTTCCGTTGTCTCCAACTACTTTTAAAACCTAGTAAAACAAAATGTATGCTTTTCAAACGATCACACATTGCACCTGCCTGCCCACCAAATATCGGCACACTTGAAGGGTCCGTGCTAGAATATGTAGACCACTACAAATACCTAGGTATCGGTTAGACTCTTCACTCTCTTTCCAGACCCACATCAACCAGCTCCAATCAAAAATTAAGTCCAGAATTGGCTTCCTATTTCGTAATAAAGCCTCATTCACCTTTCCAGCCAAACTTGCCCTTGTTAAAATGACCATCCTTCCAATACTAGACTTTGGTGATGTAATTTACAGATCTGCATCAAACTCTCTACATCGAAAATTAGATGTTGTGTACCATAGCGCCATCCGTTTTGTCACCAATGCTCCATAACACCCACCACTGCAGTCTCTATACACTAATTGGCTGGCCATCACTACACACCCGGCGTCTAACACACTGGTATCATCTAATCTACAAGTGTCTCCTAGGCAAAACCCCACCTTACCTAAAATCATTAATCTCCAGAGCAACACCCTCTCTCAATCTGCGTTCAAGCAGGTTTATAACTCTGGTTGCCACTAAAGCCTGCACCTCCTTTGGCATTTCTCCTTCCAATTCTCTGCTGCTAATGATTGGAATTTTCTACAAAAATCCCTGAAGCTTGAATCCATTGTCCCACTACCCACCTTCAAAGCACTACTAACTAATCTACTGTCAGACCGTTGCACATGTTAACCCAACCCTCTTCTGCCGTTATGCACTTTGCACAATCTAACCAGCATAGCTGTCTGTATATTTTGCACACTCCACCTCCCACAGTCCCGGTCATTAGGCCCCTTACCATAGTGTTATTTATGCACAGCCACTTTGTATCTCAACAATTGTACCCATCTACCTCAGCCCCTACTCTTCATTTATTTTATTTATTTCTTCTTATAACTGTCTGTTTTGTACAACGCCAAGCGACTGTATTTCACCAACCATCTACCTCCTTGTATTGACATCGGTTGCACTACTTGTACAAATGCCTTACTGTTTGACCTGCACACTGTATTATTTATTGTACATTCACCGTTTTATTCTCTGTTTTTACTATTTATTGTGCACTCCTTGCCCTGTAATTTTATGTGTAACTTCTTGTTGTCTGTACCTCAACACTTTTATCTTGGCCAGGTCGCCGTCTCAAATGAGAAAATGTTCTCAACGTGCCCACCTGGTAAAATAAAGGTTAAATAAATAAATTAAAAAAACATGATTTTACACCTACTGAGCTGAGCTCCCAACCCAGCTGACGGTATGCTATCTTTTTGCTCATCGTTTAACGGATGGTCCGCCTACGGCAGTGTTGGAGGCTTTAAGCACGGTAGGTAACGTTTAGAATTTAGGTAACAAGGTTACTTTATATAGCTATCTACCTAATGTTGTAAACTTTGTTTAGCTATTTGCCATTTTGATGACTGCAATATATTTAGCATCCCTTACGTTTAGCATTGCTTATGTTGATATTTGGTAATGGCTAAAGTATGGAGCTACATTCTAAGGTAGCTTAATGTTAAACAAGCTAACATAAACTAACTATTTAACGTTAGCTAGGTAGTAAGAAAACTGATAATCTGTTTAATCTGTTTGGGACATGGTAGTGACTCTTGCAGATATGGAGTTATCATCAGTTTTGCTGTTCTAACATTACCTTGGCTAGCTAACTTGATAACATAATTAGCCAATAATAGTTACTAACAAAACAAACGGTTTTATAAGATAGCTAACATCTGCAAGATAGCTAATGTTAACGTAATACCTAACCAGTCATCATTAAACTGGCAACTTGCACAATGTTACGGCTAGCTATTCACCTAACTTTAGGTAACCCAGTAGGCAATCGATGGTGCGCCGCCAGCGTTTTGTCGCAGGCGGGCCGCTGGTGTCTATAATGTCGTTCAGCCAGCGGGCCGCCAGCTTTTGCCGCTTTTCTCCGGATCTTAATTTGCATCAGTTCATTTGCATCTCTGTCGGCTTTCCACCAGTGGCCCGCTCGCGGCGCACCATCGGCTAGCCACCGAAGAGAGCGTGCGCTGTGCCCCTGCCTATCTTCTTCTTTGGGATTATTGGCAAATCGCAACCAACTGAATGATGCATACCACCCGCCTGCCCTGGCTATCTGCTCGGGACTCGCCATCGTCTTCCAGCGGGAGCAGAGAAAAGCATACTGAATCTACTTTTTCGCTTTTGTGAACTCATGTAAGTACGGTGGCGCATTGCTGCCAAGGAGAAAAAATAAATAAAAAGTCGAAATATTATTCCGAGAATAAACACGAAATATTATTTCGAGAAAAAAGTCAAAATAATATTTCGAGAATAAACTCGAAATAATATTTCGACTTTTTTACACTGTCCATTTCAACACTTGCATTCGTACTTTAGGTTGTCATCATGGCCAGCTTGAGTTAGCCAACCTATCTGTACTTTTCGATTTGAGGCATCGGGATATTAGTGCCATTGAGCTATATAATGCTGTTCATAGATGCTGTTTTCATTGTTTAGGTCCTCAATCAAAGCCTCCACAGACGGAAAAATCAATCAGACATACATGATCCGGAAGCTTCGCATGCGAAGTTTAGTGTGTTTAAATGCATCCAAGTGCACTATTTAGCCTACAGTACATGTATAATAATAGGCTATAGGCTGTATGTACATTTGCACAGGCCAGGTTAATTCGTGGCCATGAAAAATACTATTTAATTAGCCTACAGTATATGATACACAAAAGCATGGAAGTTAGTGAAAGAGTGCCCAATATGGAGAGAAATGGCCAGCATCTTACTTCATGGACAGGCATTGTTTCACACTTTAAATGGTATGTTTTGTGGAAAAGCCATATAGCCAGATAGGCTGGTCTAATAGCTACCTATAGGCTATGACAGAAAATGCATGTATCAACAGAGACGATCGCTGCTGCATGTTAACTGCATGTTAATTAACTGCTGCGACTTTTTTCTCGAAATAATATTTCGAGTTTATTCTCGAAATAATATTTCGACTTTAATCTCGAAATAAAATGTTGACTTTATTCTCGAAATAATATTTCGAGAATAAAGTCGAAATTATATTTCGAGTTTTCTTATATACGTTTCGGCCCATTGTCGCATCAGTCAGACGTGCAGAGTAAATATCGATGTTTGATATGCATTTTCTGTCATAACTTGTCTGCTCTAATAACCTACTTAACATAAAAATGTAAACTGTAGTTTAAAAGCACTGGCCATCTCTCCATATTGCGCACTCTCCCTCTTCCGCTATGTCGTGCGCTTTCGTATTTTGGGTAGGCAAATAAATATATTTTGTTTGGCCACGTAGCCTACTACTGGCCTGTGCAAATATGTACAGACAGTCTATATAATTATGTAGGCACTTATGTATTACACTTAGATGCATTTACACACTAAACTTCACATGCAAAGCTTTAGAAATGTATGTCTGATTGATTTTTCCTTGTGTGGAGGCTTGACAACGTTATCTATGAATAATGACAGCATTATATGGGTGATTTATGCTAATATATCCCGATACCTCAAACCGAAAAGGAAAGATAAGAAGGCCGTCCATATTAATAACCTAAAGTACGAATGCAAGGGCTGAAATGGACATTGCAAAAAGTCGAAATAATATTTCGAGTTTATTCTCGAAATACTATTTCGACTTTTTTTCTCGAAATAATATTTCGACTTTATTCTCGAAATAAAATTTCGACTTTATTTTTTTTTCCTTATTGGCAGCAATGCGCCACCGTATGTAAGTACCGATTAGGTGTATGGTTTAACCAGACTGTATTTTTGTTGGTGTATTATAGTTCGCTAAATATAAAGTAACATAGTTTGACAAAGAATCTAGTGATTTTAGTTTTTTAGTGAATGTAGGCTACATTGTATCTGCTCACTAGCATTGGCTAGTCGTATTGTTACTGTAAATATAGCGATCAGATCTGCCATTTTTTGGGATTAAAAGCACTATAACTAAAGCTGTAACGATACACCAAACTCAAGATTCGGTTCGTATCACGATTTTTGACCCACAGTTCGATACAAACCTCAATTCTTTTTTTTGTGGGGGTGAGAGAAAACAATTATAGTTTTAATAACATTTTAAAAACCTGTATAAACTGACCAAAGTACAATATTAATTATGCTAATACTCTATGCGCTGCGCTAATGAAACGGAATGAGAACGTCAAGATTTAGATTATCTGCTCAATGAGTGAGTCGTTATTTTCGTTGCTTTGATGTACTGAGAGATGCGCGACTTAATACTGATCATAAGAAATATGTTTCAGTAAACAAAGCTGTAAGGACAAATAAAATATCATAAACGATTCTCACAAACAGACGAAGCTTATAAGGTAACTTAACGAATAACTACTAACGAGTGTTGCTGTGAGGTAAACGCATGGAGCTGTCACAATCACCTGCTATTAATATAATCGGCCAGCAGTTGCTAAATAAATGTTTCTCAAAGAAAGCGTTTATGGCTTCTTTTGACAAAATACAATTGAACAAAAATAGCATGAATGTCGAACCTCTTTGAGACATTTTTAGACCTTAAATTCTGGAAAACATGGAAAATAAGATTATTTAAGTCTTTTTAATGATCTGTGGACACGTTATTCAACTAGCTCAACTTTTGCAGGCAGGCGTCACATGATTGGAAAGGTAGTCAGATGACACGTAATTAGAGTATGCTTACAGGTAAAATTAAATAATTGTTCCTCAACTAGTTTTGTGGTGTAGGTCTACGTAATTTATAATGTTCACTTCAAATAATGCTAATAGTAATTTAAAGATGTGGTTGCATTAGATCTGGACAGGAAGGATAACTGAGCGTTGGAAGGGGTGTGTCGCGATTCTGCCTTCTCAGACCGCGACACAGGTTCGTGGATCTGAGTGTCGCGATTTCGGTTTTATAACACGTATCGTTACAGCCCTAGTAAGTGGCATAACAACCGGGATGGAGTGTGCAAAATATACAGAGACGGCTATGCTGGTCAGATTGTGCAAAGTGCATAACGACAGAAGAGGGTTGAGTGGGATTAACATGTGCAGTGATCTGACAGTAGATTGGTTAGTAGTGCTTTGAAGGTGGTTAATGGGACAATAGAGTCAAGCTTCAGGGATTTTTGTAGAAAATTCCAATCATTAGCAGCAGAGAACTGGAAGGAGAAGTGGCCAAATGAGGTGTGGAATTTAGTGGCATCCAGAGTTGGACATGATTGTGAAAAAAGCATTTATAAAAAGAACAAGAATCTAATAGCAAAGTACTAAATAACTTACTTTGAAGAATAGTCCTGAGAAAAAGGTCCCTGAAGCTGGTCTTGTTCCCAGATCCTGTCCATGTCGTCAAGACTGCAAGAGCGTTTGTGAGAGTGCATGGTAGCATTCGCCACACCGTGTTCTTCAGGTCCTTAGCAGCCTTAACAGAAAAACAGTGAACCTACTAGCGGTGCAACTGATCGTCATTGATCCGTGATCCGTTCGGATCAATATCTTCGGTTCGGGACACACGTGATCCGCGGATTGATTACTGAAATAAAAAAAGTTTTGCGCATGTTCAGTCCGCTCACAGCATGGTCATGGCGAGCAGAGGAACAGGGGAGCTTGGACGTCCCGCGTCATTAAAATCCCCTGTATGGGAGCATTTTGGCTTCCTTGTTAAATATAATGAAGGAAAGAGGTTAGTGGATAAAACCGTGACAGTGTAGGCACTGTGGCACAAGAAAGCGATATGACAGTGGAAACACATCAAGCATGGCCACGCATTTGAAGCGACATCACCCCGGTGTTTCATTGACAGGAGTGAAAACGAAAGCTGCAAACAACCGCTTATCACCGTGGCATTTAAGCAATTAATCAGACCGGGCTAAAGCCATCACTAACGCTATCGGAGTGTTTATAGGTGCAGACATGAGGCCATATTCGGTTGTGCAAAAGGAGGACTTTAAACATGCTGAAAGTGTTTGAGCCACGTTACGACATCCCATCGCATACGGGACATAGCCTACTAAAAGGCTTAATGTGAAAAAACTTAACGTGGTTTTAATGTACCTAAACAATGGTCAATCATCACCAAATTTCTCATGGCCAT
>JACXGM010010723.1:0-19807 GCA_016801145.1 Umbra pygmaea | reverse complement strand
TAACACACTTCTGAGAGCAGAAATGAAAACAGGAAATGTCCCTTTGGGAGCTATAGAGCTACTATGGTAAGATACATTTCTTAGTGTGTCAGAGAAAAAGCCTGTGTAAGTGTGTAATAAAAAGAACAAGGTCACACTATTATTAGACATGTCCTGAGTTCAGTGTTCCTCTGAATTGTACACACGACATAATGTTTTGTAGAGTACCGCTAGAACAGTCACATTAATTCATGTTTACTGTGCAAAACACGGCAACATAAAGTATGGAAAATAATCTGCAATTAAAATTTCTACACTCTCTTTGCAATGACAGTACAATCATCAGTCCTAATTAGTACACAACACTTACACATCAGCTGGAACACATCGTTAATAATCATATCCATTTGTTTAACAGGATAAAACAAATCTCTGCCCTGTGGTAGGATGCAGTATCCAGCCTCAATGAGCTGCTTTCAAACAGTTCAGTGAGCCCAAATCACATTACCTGAAAGCATTCTGCTAAACGTTAACAACTGTTGCGTAAATTCACAAACATGCACACGTTTTATCCCAGGCAGTGGGGTTAAATGAATAATAATTTTTTTTTTACTGTCCAACACAACACGTGCCTGCTTCCAAATATAATCCTGTTATGCGGCCTGTCCCAGTTCTCTCAAACACACGCACACAGACTCAGCTACCATCAGTCACATGCATGCAAGGACCAGGTGTGTATCAGCATGTTGTTCCACCACACCACAGGGCACAGACAGGCTCCTCCTTCCTCACCATCTGCTGAGCTGAGGGCAGGCATGCCTGGGTGTACAGGACAGGAAAACACTGTGTCACAGAGGAACACACTGGCCTTAAATGAGGCCAATGTGCCTGAGAGGCAGGTTGTGAAACCTACAGGATTTATCAGAGTATCAATGTATAAAATCTAGTGTATATTGCTTTCGCTAAATGGTATGAACATACACTCGCCTAAAGGATTATTAGGAACACCCGTTCAATTTCTCCTTAATGCAATGATCTACTCAACCAAGCACATGGCAGTTGCTTCAATGCATTTAGGGGTGTGGTCCTGGTCAAAACAATCTCCTGAACTCCAAACTAAATGTCAAAATGGGAAAGAAAGGTGATTTAAGCAATTTTGAGCGTGGCATGGTTGTTGGTGACAGACGGGCCGGTCTGAGTATTTCAGAATCTTCTCAGTTACTGGGATTTTCACACACAACCATTTCTAGGGTTTACAAAGAATGGTGTGAAAAGGGAAAAACATCCAGTATGTGGCAGTCCTGTGGGCGAAAATGCCTTGTTGATGCTAGAGGTCAGAGGAGAATGGGCTGACTGCTTCAAGTTGATAGAAGGGCAACTTTGACTGGAATAACCACTCGTTACAACCGAGGAATGCAGCAAAGCATTTGTGATGCCACAACACACACAACCTTGAGGCGGATGGGCTACAACAGCAAAAGAACCCACCGGGTACCACTCATCTCCACTACAAATAGGAAAAAGAGGCTACAATTCGCAAGAGCACACCAAAATTGGACAGTTGAAGACTGAAAAAATGTTGCCTGGTCTAAAGCTTCTCGATTTCTGTTGAGACATTCAGATGGTACAGTCAGAATTTGGCGTAAACAGAATGAGAACATGGATCTTCGTGCTTCATGCCCTGGATGTGCATCTTACAAATCTCCATCAACTGCAAGATGCTATCCTATCAATATGGGCCAACATTTCTAAAGAATGCTTTCAGCACCTTGTTGAATCAATGCCACGTAGAATTAAGGCAGCTCTGAAGGCGAAAGGGGGTCAAACACAGTATTAGTATGGTGTTCCTAATAATCCTTTAGGTGAGTGTAAATAAGAGCTTAATTTGTGAACCAGGCTGGATTCTAGCTCCACTATATAGTAGCATACAATGCACAAACTTACCTGCCACTAACCTTTTTCATAAGAGATATCAAAATCTTTAAAAAAAAATGTATCCGCTCCAATGGAGTTTATCTGCTCTAAACTTTAACACAACCGTGATGCACATGTATGTATATTCCTGTATTCCCTGTACAGATTTCTACCTTTGGGCATTGGGTTAGTCCCCAGCCCCCACTCAGGTCAAGTTTAAAGCAGTGGAAGTGTGGTTCAAGGCTGGATAGTGGGTTTTTGTCATTTTAAAATGGATACTTATTGGTAAATGCCCAACATCTAAATGATTAAAAACCCAAGTCATGTTTATCCTGTGAGATTAGTGTTAGACTTTGAAATTGAAGTCTGAAAATCACTTTGATCACTCTGCCCTTCATGTCCCTGTTCGACTTGGCAGGGAGATAAAACGTTGTATTTATATTCCTACAACATTCTCATCACATAATCTGCACGTCAGACTTTTCAGTCACATCGTTTCAATCGAGAAGATTCACTCCAACGTGTGTAAAAAATCGAATCAAACGGCACATCAAAACGGCTTCTCCAGCTCACCTGTTCTTCAGCCCACCGCTGTCGCTCCTCTGGGGTGTGTGATTGCACCTTGAAGCCTCTCTGGAGATCAGCGTTGTTGTGCCGTGCGGAGGGGAGTTTCAGGGACTTGGGCCGGCTGTCGTGGCGATGTGGGGTTGGTGTGTAAGGTTCAGTCTGGGGCTTAACCTGCGGGTCAGGCAGCAGCTCTTCAGGGCTCTGGCCCGGGTCGGTACCAGCGCTGCTCAGACTACCCATGCTCATACTCATCTTGATCTCGGCCACAATCTGGTCAATGTCCTCTTCCGCCTCCTCGCCCGTCTCGCCCTCCACCACCATCTTACGGCCGCGGTACGGAGACCTCGCCACGTGAACCACAGAGTTCCCATTGTCCTCTGGGGCGTAGTAGTCCCCAGTGTAGCCCACCCCTTCTCTCTCCTCCTCCACCTCCTCCTCCTCTTCATTAGGTAGGTAGTCCTCGCTGTCCTCCCCGTCCTCCTCTACTCTAGGAGGGGGGGCGGCTGGGTGGGGATGGTGGTCTAGGACAGGCTCTGGCCGACCGTCGTAGATCTGTTCGTCTGTGTCCTGCTCCAACACTTCGCAGCGCAGCTCCCCTACGTCTGCCTCTCCCTCCACCCACTCCTCCACAGCCTCCTGGCAGTCATCCGTGTGGGCCGTCACCTCGGCTTGGGTGTGCTGCACAGTGGTGCTGGCATAGTCCACCTCGGCCTCGCCGCAGTCCATACTGCCCTCGAGGTAGCTGTCGTCCTCGGGGCAGTAGCGGATGTAGTAGGTGATGCCCTCGTCCTCCTCGGGCAGACCCTCGTCATAGTCCTCGTCCTCAGACGTGTTGTTGACGTAGTCAGAGCTGGAGTCCCCGTCCAGGCTGTCGACATGCTGGTGGTGGTGACCAAGGCAGGCTTCATGGTCGGCACCATGAACGCGGCAGTCCACCTCACTGTGACTGTGATGGTCCTCGTGGGCTTCGCTGTGGCTGTGGTTGTCGTGGTCATTGCAATCTGAGTGTACACGGTCATGTTCGAGGTCGTGCTCACCTTCCGGTTCTGGTGTGGTGGGCGTGGCAGGACGGCTGTCAGTCATCTCTGGCTCCATGTCCTGCTGGGTGCAGTAGGGGACATCCTCCTCCCCCCTTTCAAGCTCTTCCTCCTGGATGTGCTGCTCTGGAGGGTGGGGCGCAGAACAGGGGGCTTGGACAGGGGACTCTGCCATGCTGCAGTTGCTCATCCCCGGCCTCTTCCTGTGAGCCATCAGCGGCGCTGGCTGTTTAAAAGCCATGCATCTCTATTTTGGCTTAGTCCTGGAGAACACATACACAACAATAACATTAGATAAACACAACCATCATACTAGAGTCATACCACAACTTTAGAGTAACATAACCACAACATTAGTCACACAACTACAACATTCTTCACACAACTACAACATTAGTCACACATCCGCAACATTAGAGTCACACAATTACAACATTAGTCACACAACCAACAAATTAAATAAACACAACCACAACAATAGTTACACAATTATAAAATTAATCACAGAACAACAACATTAATCACACAACTACAACATTAGTCAAACAATAACAAGATTAGAGTCACACAACCACAGCATTAGATAAATACAACCACACTTTTAGATAACTACAAGCACAACATCAGACAAAAACAACCACAACATTAGATAAATACAACTAAACCTTCAGAGATACAGCCACATGTTTAGAGATACACAACCATAGAGCTACAGTTTATTACATAATTGAATGGATTCATTACCAAAGGGAATCCTGTCAGGACCATTACAGATCAGAGAAACAAACCAGCTATGGGCAATGACACATGGATTTTTTGTTTTTCATCATCACTTCAGAACACAGGTAAGGATCAATCCATTGTGCCTCTCAACTACATATGCACATCCAGGTAAACCACTTTACAATGTCCCCTAGCAGATCTGCATCTTGCATTGTAGTAACATTGATCTGACAATGAGGACACACAGCTCAAATCAACCCAACAGCAGTGAGGACCAGTAGAACTAGCACAGATGGTGGGATAAACTGTCTCTGTGCATACTCTAGCAGGGAGTACAGACTACAGATCACTACCAGGTTGAACTCAATGTATCGCTCTCGTTCAACTTTAGAGCAGGCTGGGCCAGTGCTCTTTTCGTTCTGATTGCTACAGGTTCTGAACTGTTCTGTAGCTCATCGTCTGGCCAACGCGGGTGCGTGTACTTAGCACTACTGCACTGCTGCAACATAGTACTCTACTCAAAACAGAGCATTTTGCTTTGATTGGCCTGCGAACAAAGGTCTGAAGAAGGAGAATGAAACCAAGACACACCCTGGCATCAGCTCAAGATCATTGGACTGTCACAATCATGCGATCAATTCCCAAATGGAGGTCATCTCTACACAGAGGCTTGTGAGCATTTACTCTTAACAGAGACCTGTTCAGTCTTCTGGTCAATCTAGTCTGGTATTGATCCACAGGAGAACAGCTCGGCAGGGAGATCGGTGTCATTGTCCTAACACCCACTGCAAGCAGCATGGCCAGGGTGTGGCCACGAGTCAAGCAGGCAAAGCTTAGCACCAGGTTTTGTTACAGTCCTTCTGGTGCTTCTGTATGCAGATGCCAAAACAAACTCAGCAATCTCACTAAAGAGATACGAAACAGCGAAGGTGAGTTATAAATAATGGGAGAAGCCCTATAATGGGAAGACACATGCAGACAAGGCTGTAGATTACAGCCAACAAACAAACTGTGTATTAGCTATGCATTTAAATACTGTGAGAGAGAGAGCGAGAGAGGAGAGAGAGAGAGAGAGAGGGAAGGGAATAAGTGTGTGTGAGAGAGAACATTGACAATGCACTCTCGTTTCTCTCTCCCCTGTGTTTACTCCCCCTGTGCCATCTTCTACCAGTTGCCACTAACAACTGGCTGTTCTCAGAGGGGCTTTTGTTGTTGCTGTGCCGTGGTTCCTCGCTCTCTGCCCGTAATTAGGTTTTCCATCACTAGTGATTACAACGGCTAATTACCCCCAGCTCCAGGCAGCACAGGGGTTGAGAACTCTCTCTGTTTCCCCGTCCGCAAACAGGCTCATTCTGGGGCTGGACTAGGTGAAGCTGAGGAGAACACAGACCACACAGCCCACATGGCGGCCCTCGTTCAGAGGACTCTGACTACTGGAGGCGGATGCTGTTGAGGCCAGGCATAGTTGACTGGAGAGGCTATGAGAGGAGCAGCTTTAAACACCCACACAAAGGACACGCCTCTTGCCCCTGTAGCACACATGATTGTCCATTTTAACACAGTCATTATCTCTCAGTACAGTGGGTAAGATATTTAAAATATATTAAGACGCATCGTGAAGTTGACAACACTAGACTGGCACCTCAAGCACCTGTTACTAACTGACACACAACAATAAAAACAAGGCAATATTTCCTACCTCAGTCCTGAGCAGTAGTAGTGCTGAGAAAGACCAGGCATGCTGTGATATTGGCTGTGGCCCCGCCTCATCCCTCCCCCACCAGCTGCTCTGCTCTAAGCTCCTCCCACCTCCGCCTCCCCTTATTATTTTGAGCATCCTTCTGCAAGCATCCTGGCTCCGTTTGACCCCACCTACTCCCTAGGATTAATTATTGGTAACTATGGGTAACAGCCTCCCATGGGTAACGCTGACCTATCGCCACTTCTTTGTTTGGTTCTGAATAAATCATACCATATAAACTGTTGAATGAACGTTTCTACATTGAGCGTGTATGTTTAACCACTCTATTTAATGTGTTCTGTCTGCCTGTATCTACTTTGAATGTTGTATGTCTACCTGTCAACAGCATTTCTGAGACATCATTGAATCCATCCACTCCCCAATACCTTTAACAAATTCTGCTTTGTTAAGGCTGAGCTAAATAAATTACAGAGCTGACAGCTTTTACTCAATTTGAATATATTACCATGTGAACGATGACCTATCACACAAATACACAAGGAATCAGTTTTACCTGTTAAGGGAGTTACGCATTCTGATAGCTAGTATACCTCTAAATCATAATGAAATATGGAAATATAAGGCAAAACTGCATAGGTTATTTTGGCGTCTACTGTCAACAAAAAAATCATCCGGTCAATGACAGACTATAATGCCAATGTGACAGCTGACACCACCCAGACGCACTGCCTTTTGTGTTCAAGTCCCAGGTCTCTCCAATACATGATGTGACAGGCAGGACCACCCTGGCATGCATCAAAGTTGTATTTCGTGAGCGAGCAGCTTTCCATTGAGACTAGTAATGTGATGTAATAGTGATAAGAGCACTACTGTGAGAAAATCACTGGAACCCACATCAAAACAACACTACAGTACAATAGGCAAATCCCCTAGTGCAATTCCCATAATTAGTACATTTATATATGTATGTCAGAATAGGATTATTAAAGTGATTCCTTTGTGACTGCTTCCTGCAGAGAAATACACCATCTTTGTTTAACACAACTGCTAGTGATGTCTGTTAACACCTCCTAACAACTCTTGATCTACCTGTGAATAAAGTATTACATGAATTACTGGAGCTGCTGCCCCCGCGACCCGATCTCGGATAAGCGGACGAAAATGGATGGATGGATGGATGAATTACTAAATGAATTATTGACAACAGGGAAACTATTTTGTTCACTGTATATTCTATTAGTGGAATAATTTGAATGTACTGTACTAGGTTTGCTGGATGTACAGTATGGACAACGATGAATAACAATACCTGAGTTAAAAAATTAGCAATTGCATTGGCAGCCTCTGTCATATTACAGGAAACAACAACAAGACTGGAATGGATTGTCACAAATTGGCCCTAATAGAGCAAGTAATTGCACTGGTCTGATTAGATATCTAAAACTCTTCTTTTGTAGACACTAATACGATGGCTTAATCACATTGCAAACATCAAAGCTGCAATGTGTTTTTCTGTCCTTTCAACATCATTTTTCTATAAGGTATTACCAATACACACAATACATGATTCTATCGTTTTCTTCTTACATGTTTACACCTTGTCTTCTATTCAACATCCTCCTATGCACATGGGGAATACATTTACTAACAACTAAGACTGAGCTTGCAAGTACCAAACCCACCAGGAGGGGTCGCTAGGCCATGTTGTGGGGCCAGTCAACACTGTGCGACACCAACCCGAACAACCATGGACAGTACTGGGCCAACACACACTGTCACATACAAGCCCCCCAGGGTTGCTACGACCAGGATTCAGGATGCTGGTTGAAAAGACAGCTGTACTATAAGGCAGTTATTTTACCTCTGCACTGTTCAAGATCCTCTCTCTCAAAGAGATATAAAGTGCTTAGATGATGTAAAGACTCTAGCGCTGGAGAGATGGAGGGAGGCAGGGAAGAGGCATCAAGCGTAGTCAGGCTATGATTACAGTTCTCTGAGTTACCGCTCTTACAATGAACAGCTCTGCTTACTGTACAGACGTCAGTCACTGATCTCACAATGAACAGCTCTGCTTACTGTACAGATGTCAGTCACTGATCTTATATTGTACAGCTCTGCTTGCTGTACAGACGTCAGTCACTGATCTTATATTGTACAGCTCTGCTTACTGTCAGTGAATATTTTCTTTTTTCACCTTCATCTTTAATCTGTCTTACAGCACTAAGACTCAGAGATGTTAAAAGGTTTTAAGTTAGATGTTCATTTAATAAATTAGAGGGTACAAAAGCAAGATGGATTAAGGTAGGCAAAGCACAGCGTTTTAACTACTAAGCGTTTTAATGGTTAAAGTCATTTTGGCTGTAGAAAACATAATGTAGTGACAAGTGGGGGCTGGTGAACCTTAACTGAAGAGGTCTGGACTGGAGTAAATGGAATGGTGTTTCATACTGGTTTAATGTGTTTAACTCCATTCCATTTACTCCAGTCCAGACATTAATATGAGCCCATCCACCTCATTAAGGTTCACCAGCCTCAACTTGTATTGACGCTATGGAATATTTTGTTTTAATATTAAATAATACATTCTTTATTATTGTAGAGGAATTAATATAAATGGTTCATTATGAAAGATACGGTCATATCCGAAAATAACATGGTAACACAATGGTCATCATTTTAGCTCTGTACAGTGGTTTTGAAAGGAAACAATCAAGTTCAGTTTTAAGTGTAGACTTTCATCTTTCATTTAAGTATTTGTCAGAACCATTTCAGAATTACTACAACCATTTTTATTAAGCCAAAAGTAATTGGACATATGAACATACTGTAATCATGGATTTTAACTGTTGCAAATCCTATGCAGTCAATTACTGCAGCAGCCTTCAATTCCTGTTTGTTTTTGGGATGTTTTGCCTCAGTTGAATTCAGGTCAGGTGATTGCCTTAAAAATAGAGCTGCAAATAACAATTATTATTGTAACGATTTATCTAACGATTATGTTTTCAATTAATATATTGACTAAATTATTGATCAATCAAGAGTATTTTTTTAGACTCTATTAATATAATTAGAATACAAATTAATTTAATAAAATAATTAATATTTCAACATTTTATTTAATCATCTATTCAAAAAAATAGCCCAGTCTTAACTTTTTTAACAGAAAATATCTATAAAGAAAAATATGAATTTAGGAAAAAAAAGAATTTAAGAATAAAGTGAATTCTAGATTTTGACAGCTAGCTGATGACAAAATAAATGAAGAAATTCTTTTTCAAGAGGACTATAAAATATAGAAAAGTAAATGATTCCGAACAACATCATTTATATTGCTGGTCAAAAATGTGTAATATTTATTACAAATGTCAATAGTTTATGTCCTTCCCTATATCTATAATGAGAGAAACACGTTTGTGAAAGAGAATGCAAAAGCCTTGCATTAAGCATTGCAGACGTTTTGTGTAAGATGTCCAAACAGGGATAATGACGTAATCATACAATATTATGTTAAGTTATTTGATTGTTTTACTATAATCGGTAAACAATGCAGTGACTAGCCTAATAACTTGCAGCCTTCTCGGTCTGTCGCCTGGGACAAAACAGACCGGTGGGCGGTGTTAAAGACGCAGACATTCAGTGGCCAAATTTTGTTTGGTCCTGTACTTATGTAGGTGTTTCCTTGATAATTCTAATATATATGCACCTATATATATATATATATATATATATATATATCGTATATCGTTACATGGTTGAGTAATACAACTGTTTCCTATCTATATACTGCATTGTCCAGTAGGCTACTATTCCATCTCTGGCACCTTAAGAAAACAACTATGGCCATCTATGGCTAATCTGTAAAGACTTGCGCAGCAAAATGCTCTAAAATGTGATGGAAGTAACGCCTAGGAGTATCGGGCCTTTTTCAGTTGTACCTTTTTCAGTCGTACTGCTATAAAAAGCTATTTGTGATTTAAAAAATGTTATCCATACCACTAGATTGTTGGGACTTTGTTGAAAAATACTCCCATAATTTGAAGCCCTTGGGCAAGATTCTTTAGCTGCAGGACCAGGTTGATCTTCATGTTCAGACATCCTACCAGTATAATAATAAGTCGACAGTACCTTTGGCGAATCGACGTATTTTTACATCGCCGCATTGTCCCAGCTCTACTTAAAAAAGTATTGCGTTGCTTTCGCAGTATTCTTCAGGTCATTGTCCAACTGCACTGTGCTGTCCATTGAGTTTTGCAGCTGAATCTGAGCAGATGATATAGCCCAAAACACTTCAGAATCTATCCTGCTGCTTTTATCAGGAGTCACATCATCAATAAATGAACCAGTTCCATTGGCAGTCATGCATGCCCATGCCATAACACTACCTCCACCATGCTTCACGATAAATGAACCAGTTCCATTGGCAGTCATGCATGCACATGCCATAACCCTACCTCCACCATGCTTCACAATAAATGAAACAGTTCCATTTGCAGTCATGCATGCCCATGCCATAACACTACCTCCACCATGCTTCACAATAAATGAACCAGTTCCATTGGCAGTCATGCATGCCCATGCCATAACACTACCTCCACCATGCTTCACAATAAATTAACCAGTTCCATTGGCAGTCATGCATGCCCATGCCATAACACTACCTCCACCATGCTTCACAATAAATGAACCAGTTCCATTGGCACTCATGCATGCCCATGCCATAACACTACCTCCACCATGCTTCACATATGAGGTGGCATGCTTGGGAGCAGTTCCCCTATTTTTCTATAATCTTCTCTTCCCATCATTCAGGTACATATTGATCTTTGTCTTATCTGTCCATAGAATGTTGTTCAAGAAACATATGTTTTTTTGGCAAACTCTAATCAGGTCTTCCTGTTTTTAAGGCTTACCAATGTTTTACATCTTGTGGTAAGCCCTCTCTATTTACTCTGATGAAGTCTTCTCTTGAGCTACCTCCTGGAAGGTGTTCTTGATCTGGCCAACTATTGTGAAGGGTTTTTTCTTCACCAGGGAAGATTTATTCTATAATTTACCACAGGTTTTTTCCATAATATAAACAGCCTTTTGATGTTCCTGAATAAACTCAGCAAAAAAAAAACATCCACTCACTTTCAATTGCTGATATTTTTCAGCAACCTAACATTTGTCAATATTTGCATGAACATAAAAAGATTCAACAACTAAGACACAAACTGAACACTAAGACACAAACTGAACAAGTTCCACAGACATGTGACCAACAGAAATTTACAAAATTTACAAAATTAACAGTCAGTATCTGGTGTGACCACCAGCTACATCAATTACTGCAGTGCATCTCTTCCTCATGGACTGCACCAGATTTGGCAGATCTTGACGTGAGATGTTACCCCACTCCTCCACCATGTTTCTTGTCTGTTCTTGTTAAGTTCTTCCTAGTGTTTAAATAAAGATATGTTCTGTGAAGACATGCCTGCCTCCTAATCCTTGAACCGTGACACTACCTCTCCAATTTCAGAATTCTGTTGCAGTAATTGTACTTACATCATTTACTCTTATGATCTGCACCTTTTATTTTTTATAGTATTTTATTCCCTTGTGTAAGTCACAAAAAAACGCTATATAAGTTGAACTAATTATTATAATTTGTGTAATTCATGTGTAACTTAGTGTGATTTTGCACCCTTTTCACTTGGCCAGGTCACCATTACAAAAAGAAATTGTTCTCAACATGCCCACCTTGTTAAAATATGGTTAAATTAAAAAAAATTAAAAAATTACATATTTTTTGCTTTTCAAATCTAATACAAACTGTGAGTGGTCTAATTGAATCCAACCATTACTGAAATTAGTTTCCCCGTCGATGTAGTTTTGCTAGTCTCGTTCAAGTTGTAGGTACTTCACCATTGCAGTTTTATTGAATGTTAGTTGTGGGTGATAACATATTGCAACTGTTGGATATTCTTTCAGTTGTATTTTAATTTGTATAAAAAATCTAAATCTTACAGTGACTGTCATTGTGGTACAAGAGCTGTAAAAACAATGTCACATTTAATTAAGAAGGCATGCTGGGAAATATGCAAATTAGAAATGAACAATCCTAGTGAATTCTAGTGCATTACAGAATAGTTTTTCAGTTTTGTCCTGAGCTCTGCTTCTTTTATGTGTAGACTCAGTAGTTTTGGGTCCTGCATGGAAGACGCCTCAAAGGAAAACTATTTTACAGTTCCTTACACTCTTTAAAACTTCGTTTTTTGTTTTATCTTCTGTTGAAGTAATGAATAAATGATAACTTCAAAAACTGTAATTTCGTCCAAAAAGATGCATAAGGAACCGCCCTACAGTCTGCTTGATGTCTTCCGAAGTGGCTGATTAGATCCTAGGAACGGCCAATACAGCGAGCCTATAAAGGGATGTGTTATCATTGGACCAATAGTGATAGATATAAAGAATATCGCACATCCACTTGTGTTGGTGCAGGACAGAAAAATCAGAATATGTAAAGAGAACAAATGTCCGCAACTCAGAATTGCTCCTGTGTAATTTTAATAAACAACGCACAGATTATTGTTATCATTGGACCAAACATTTTTTGCTGGCTCGGAGAGTGTAAAATTATATTGTTGCCTGCACTGCCAGACTTTCAAGATCTCCACCCACTTGGATTAAAATTGTCAGTTCTATTTTCAAGGGTCCAGTGAGCCTGCAAGCAACAAGTAGCAAAACCCACTGCTATAAAAAAAAAACATGCACATAGATTTTTACTGGACCACTATCAAGGATTTGTCACAGATAGATTGGTTATGCCATGCATAGCTTTTCACTAGTCTTTCTGTATCTACCCAACTTGAGCAACACATCTTAGATTAAGTCCCACAACTCTGAAACACTGAGACAAGTTTACAGTACGTGCCTAGTGATTAAGTAATTCCTCCTTCATAATGATTCCTTAATGCTATGCTGACAGGAGACACATCTACTCCAAAATTTCATATGAAAATCAGAAAGTGTGGTGTTTCTTTGTTAAAAGTGCTGCTGCCTTTTTCCTACTCACACACAGCCATTCATCAGATTCCCAACACAGGGCCTCCTGCATACGATATCAGCTCAAACTGCAGCACTATGATGCATGATTTCAATTGAGCAGGCAGAGATGTAATATCATTTGCAGAGGATTTACTGCACCTATGTGGAATGACAAATGAAAGGAAAGAGCTCGTCTGAGCGGTGGAAAAATTCCAGGGGAACACAGAACTCCTTTCATCTCCTTCAGGGAAGCGAGTGAAGAGCCAGCCAGGGAGGGTGGGTGAGGTAAATGAAAGATAGGAGCAGAACGCTGTTGTCACCCACACTCTCTTCCCCAGGCAGGAGAATATATTTGGGTAAATGGGCATGATTGTCTATAAGAGATATGAATAAAACAGTAGGTGCCCCACAGAACCTGATTGAGTGTGAACTCTTTGCAGCCCATTCCACTCCCCAGATAGCATCTACAGACAGATAGCATCTACAGACAGACAGCATCTACAGACACATAATGTACGGTCCCTGCACCATTACAATACACTTAGCTTTCATGTTTACTGTTTTACTGTTTACATTTACTTCGAAAATTATATTTTTTACATGATATTGTTTTCAGTTAGAGTGAAATGGCTTTCAGCCTATGTTATTGGGACCCGTTAGCAAAACAAGCTGTAAAATAAACAACACAGGTTATGAGCTATATTTTATGCAAGAACATTAGGGAAACTATTTAAAAAAGCTAATAAAAAAGCAAATAAAAAAGGAATTAGCAGGGTTTATTTTTATTTCTTTGTCAAATCTTTTAAAAATTATTGGCATTTTTAAGGAATTGTATAAATGACAACCAACCAAAAAATAAACATTTATATGTACATTTCCATCTTAAGGAGCTGTATTATTTTATTCCATGGTTTCTGGTATCAATTGGTGTATAAAATTGTACATGTAAAATCCATTTGCAATGATAAAATTTACCAAGTAACCAGACATTTCTAGAAAAAAACCTGGTTGCCTCTGGTTAAAGGCTGAAATTTTACCATAAGTAGATCTTTCAGCAAGACAATGACCCCATGTCAAAATGCATATTAATTGAGCACAAATGAAAAATTTTGTAAAGGGGTTTTTGGTTGATTCCCATGCATCATTTCTCAACATTCCATATCTTGGTAAATTACAATATACTTTAGATCATTAATTTTTTTAATTTTATTTAACCTTTATTTAACCAGGTAAGTTGACTAAGAACAGTTTCTTATTTACAGCAACGACCTGGGAGCAAGTAGGGTAAAGTGTCTTGCCTAAGGACACAACAACATTTGGCTCAGTCGGGAATCGAACTGGCAACCTTCTGACTACAAGTCTGACTCCCTACCCACTGAGCCATCTGCGCCCATTACCTGTAACTGATTACTCTTTATTTTTTACAGCCTTCTATGCACATCACTGTCAAGGGTGCCAATCTTTTCAAAGGGGACAGTATATCTTGAATGGACTGATATTTTCGCAGTGCAGGTGTTTTGGGTGTTGTAAGTGTTGGAAAGATGGAGAATAGAGTGCAGAGAGGAGTGTTCTAGATGTTTAATGATCACCAAGAGGAAGGTACACATAGTTGGAGCCAGAGTTACTGACGACACTACCACTGTAGCTGCACAACTAGTATATATAAAGCTACGATGCTCTAACGCGGCATCAGATTCAGATGCTCAATATACATAGCGTACGCCTGGCTAACAACGTATACATTATGTACGACACTTAGAAGTGAAGGATCAATCGATAATGTACACTCACAACATCGGTCAGCTTTCTCAGACAAATCACAAACAGTGAACCTCTCCAACGTAGAACGTGGGTGAACTCATAATAACGCCTCCTCGGGCACCTGAGATTAAATAGCCATACTGATTATTAACCTTAAGCAGGTGTAGGGTGAATTACCTACTCAACTACACTCATGCGTAATGGTGATACCCAGATTCGCCGGCAATATACTCAGTGCCCAGAAGGTGACGCGCTAAACCATAAATCCCAAAATACACAGGATAAAAACAACCCACAATATAAATAATAATTACATATACCTTGCCACGACTCATAAAAGTCCTCATATGTCGTGACAGATATAATTAAAACACACTTTGATGGATAGGTGGGATGTAATATACGTACAGGGACCAGAGAAAGTGTGCGGTGCGAGGGATCGTTTTTCCTCATTAGCAGCCCTAGTTAGTGTGTGTTTCACTTATAGCTTTATTCTAGTTCCAGGCAGGCCCAAACATGCTGTGGGCAATAGAGAAAGCCGTCATTACTGTGAGCCAGCTGGACTCCCTGGGCAGAGGGAGTGCCTACAGGATTTCTGTAGTTAGTGGTACACTCAAACACACTAACGGGTGGACCTGGTGCAGAAAGTTGAAGTATAATAATAATCCCCTAAGAACTCTTAATATAGTAGCACTAAATGGACCCATTCCAGGCTAGAAGAGAACAGACAGTCCAGTGAGCCAATCATGTGGAAACGAGCAGATAACTGAACAGGTAAAGTGTGATGAGCTGGAGGTTGTCCCACTGAGATGAACAGAGCACCAGGCGGCATACCATGATCTGACATGAACCTAAGGACGACCACTCACTTACTCCCTCCTATGAACCGGCTTAGTGTATTTATATCTGTGCCTGAGCTACAGCTTTAAATTAGTCGGTGACACCTTGTTTGGCTGACACATGTCTCAAGACACAGTACCTCTTTCTCCTTTGCTTCCCAGTAAGGGGTCTGGGACTGTGTTTCTCCTGTGAGGAGAAAAGCTCCAGGCAGGCCGGGAGGCAGAGGAGGGAACAGGCAGTAGCAGGGACTGTACATCCTTTTCTGGTAGGAGCAGAGGCCTTAGGAATACTAATGCTGTGCCTTAAGCTCTAAGTGATGGCTATTGTTTATCCGGGCAAAGCAAACAACAGGCTTAAACAATGGAGGCACAGAGCAAAGCCCAAAGCTCACAGTATTTTTCCAGGGTCATGAGAGGATGAAGCTACAGTAACTCTCCACCGTATCTTTGGTCGATGAATATTGACATGTTTTTTTTCCCTTGAATTTAAAGCAGCACAGCATATTCAATCCTTAACACTGCAGTCACACTCCAGGAATAGAGGGTGTGCACTATATTGATCTTCTCACCAATAAGCTCATTATCATTAAATATATAGAAGATTGGAATGGGAAAATATCATTATGGTGCTTCACTCAAACAAATCAGTTCAGCTCAATCAGCGAAATCATGTATTGCTAATAAATAAAGGTCAAGTAAAACAAAATTGCTGATGCTGTTTGTAAATCTCAAGCAGAAAGAGTAGCAAGCAGCATTAGTGGGCCTGACCCACCTTTTTTCGGACAGAGGTAAGCCAAGACCTTATTAGACCATTTTAATGATTTGCTTTATCAAGCAGAGCAGAGTCATTAACAAGTAATTAAAGTTATGAATCATAGTCAGCTGGGAAAAATAGAAGAATTCACATAGAAACTCTGGAGTTAGTTAATTTGTCTGAGTGTGCTAGTCAACTGAGTGCACACTGGGTGGTTAAGTACAGTATCTAGCAGTGGCGGCTGCTGGTCTTTCAAAGAGGGGAATTTTCGGCCTGCATCAAAAACAAATTCCATTTATTTGTACCTATATTCTGCCTTACGTTCCTTTTCAAGAAAATTCTCTGTGACCCTGTCGCACCAACTAGGGGCCCTATTTTAACGATCTGACGATTTTTTACAAGTCATACTTTCCAATGTTTTGGGCTCACTCTGACTGAATCACGAGGTTATGAATGCATGGTAATATTTTTGCAATGTAGTCTAACATTAGACCAAGATTACTTTGCTTGTCTCACTCTTCTGTCAAACATGCTCTCCTCTCCCGTTCTGCTGCAGAGTTTGCCATAAATGAGTCATGGCTTGAGCCAGGGTAATTTGCTAAGACATGGGTGATTTTACTATTAGCATCGCAAATGACTTGTATGTTGATTGAATGGGTTCTCTTGCAGTTGGTGTATATCAATTCGAATTATTCATTCAGAATAATTTGGGTAAATGTGTACACTATAGATGTATGCCTATTTTTTCACATCTTCTGACACCACAATGATTTCCCTCGTGTGGTAATATTTTTCCTTCTAAATATGTATTGCAATAATTCTATCCAAAGTATACAAATCACTGATATTGATTGGTATACTGAGTCTCAATCACTGAGTCTGTCATTGCTTTCAACATCAAATCTTGGTACAGCTTCCTACCGACGCGCGTCTGTGGAGGAAAAAGTCCCCTATGTGTCGATTGCAAGATAGGAATGATACATGCCTTGGTGTAAAAAGTCAATTGCGTTTGGTGTAAGATAGGGCCCTATGTCTTTAAAGAATGCCAAGTAATACACAGCTTTCCCCTGTTACCCTGCAAGTCCTGATCTGAATACAGGACTTGAAGTTCAGACCTCAGTCACCCTGAATCAAAGTGATGGCCATGACTTTTTCAGGGCACTTTGGAAGGCCTCCTCTGGAAACACGTCATCATGTCATCAAGTTTCCCTGGATTGACTAATTCTAAGAAGAACATACTTTCCAAATTTGTAAAACGTTGAGGAATTTGCTCCAAGATGTTATCAAGGATGGCCATGTACAGATTTCTATAGCGCTTTTGGGGATCCTGCAATTGGGTCAGATGATGCTTTCTCATGGGCTCATCTCGTGGGTCTGATGTGAGATCTGCTGCTATGGCATAATCATCTTGGAAAGCCCCCTCTGACCTCTTCTCTTTGACAAATGCGAAAAGAGACTACATTATTTTTTTACAGGAAAGACCATCCATAGCCCTATGCTGGACAATATCATAGAACACATCAGTCTCAGAGAAGATTTGTTCAAAATCCTCCAGTTTCCTCACAAAACCTTGGGCACAATCCAGTGTATGATCATCCATTGTTGTATCTGCAATGATGTTAACAAATGTCTGCAGGAGGCCATCATAATTGTTTGCCACATTGCTCACTATCCGTGATGTGAAATTCCATCAAGTAGTAGCGTTTCTGGGCAACCTTGAACAGCCTGCAGACTCCTGAAAATAAATCCTTTTTGTAAATCTTAAATAAAATGTGTCAAACCCAGAGAGTGATGCAAAAAAACATTTTGCACTCAGGAAAGCATTTAGTCCAGTGACAGAACCAGATTCAGTCTGTGTGCATAGTAGAGGTTGACGGATTATGATTTTTCAAGGCCGATACCGATTAACGATTATTGGGAGACCAAAAAAGCTGATACCAATTAATCAACCGATTATTATGATTGTTTGGGGGGGAAATAATGACATTACAACAATACTGAAAGAACAATTAACATTTAATATAACTTCTTATTATAATACACAAAATTGTTTCAAATCTCAAATAAATTTATCTAATTATTTAAATTTGTTCAAACAAAATGCCAAACAAATGGCAAAACACAGGGTAAGAACTGATTATACGATACCTTTGGTTGTTATTTTAATTATTTTTTTACAGTCATATTGCAGTAAATCATATTTTAATAATAGGCATAGTACGATTTGTATTTGATACAACTTCGCCTAATAAATCTGTTTTGTAAAACAAACTCTTGGGTTTTCCATCAAAAAACATTTAGTCTATGCATTTTGATAGTTGTCCTTTTATTAACCAATCAGATTTGGTGCTACACAACAGGAGTAAAGGCACAGATATCCGACGTAATTTCCAGAAGCACTTGATAAATATATCTGTTTTCAAAATCAATACACTATATGACAATTAATATAAATATAATGAAAGCAGTAACTGAGAAACATGGGATTTCTTCTTTAACTTCAGAATTATTATCTTGCGCGAGGAGTCGGAATGTAGCATAATGTTCTTCTCTCTTTTCGCCACCCTCTGACTCAACACTCAACCATGTTGGAGAACACTAGCGACGTATATTCTTTGATAACATGAATGCCTTTTAATTAAATGTGGAAGTAAAAAAACTGTCTTCTGCGTATCGTTTTGAATGGGCATCTTATTTTGACAAGTTATATGTGCGCATTGTCGAACAAATGCTCCATCTGTCTTCCAGGCTTTTGTTAATGAGGTGTTCAGGGACTTGCTGGGTTGACATGTTGTGGTATATATAGATGATATCCTGATCTACTCAAACACATATGAGCTACATGTTCAACATGTCCATGAGGTGCTACACAGGTTATTTATTATTTATCCCCTTTCATGCTAGCTACAAACTTAACCTGGCTTCTCTGCAGTCACAACTTCTTCCAGACTTGATTCTGCAGCTTAGGACAGGGGCACTGCAGCTCACGACCATTGCTCATGACAGATGGGCTGGCTGCACGCAGTATCCACGTGATTTGGTATCTAATTGTAACCAGGGGCGGAGCTACGTGGTGGCCAGGGGGGGCCACGACCACCACTGGTCAAGGCTCGGCCCCCCTGCCGGCCCCCCAGAGCGGGCGCCAGCCGAGCGCTGATGAGGGGGCATCTGAAATACTGAGGGGGGGCAATCACATTAACGCACATAATGCACATGTCCCCACCCCTTTTTTAAGGGTCAATATTATCCCCACCACTTTTTAAAACATATTTGAGACCAGGGCTCGAATTACACAGCGTCCCGTCATCCCGGGGACGATACAAATATGTCTGGGACGGTTCATAACCGACTTTGGGACGTTTACGGGACAATGACCAGTAAAATATAACATGCATACAAGACTGGTTACTAACGTACATGTTTAATCACAAGGCTTATGAAGCTGTTCATAATTCTGCCTAGAAGTTATTAAACTATTAATAATAATTATCACAAGCAATATTTT
>JACXGM010010722.1:0-19513 GCA_016801145.1 Umbra pygmaea | reverse complement strand
CTGAACCCGCTGAAATGTGAAATATTACAAATAAATATATATATATATATATATATATATATATATATATATATATATATAAAATGGGTGTGCTGAAACGTAATGCAGATCCAGAAACATATTTGTTCTGAATTTGTTAGTTGAAAACCATTTACATTCTATGAGCCTATAAAATTATAAAAATAGGCTACAACAGCATAAAAATGACATGTTGTAATTCAGGCTGTTTCCGACACTGGAAGAGATTTTAAAATGAATAAAACGGCACTTTCTGATTGCGCGGTTAGTTGAAAATCGTATTAAAAGTATTAGCTGGTTTATCTATGAAGTAAGTACATGTGGTGGATTTTCATTCTAGACTAAAGAATTGTCATTCTATAAAGGCAATATAATACCATCAAAAACAACAAAAATCTCCATGTAATTAATCTGTTTTGAGATAAAAACACAATAGAGGTGATGCTCTTGATCGCTGGATGCAGTGATGGCTTCGCTGGAGGCTGCGGAGGAGAGAGCGGTTTTTAATAAGGGTGATTCGTATGCTAATGACGCTGATGGGCGTCAGCAGTTGACGGTTATAGGTAGTTTGGAAGGCCTGGCGGTTCTAGTGTTAATGAACAATGCACTTTAGTTTTGGATAAGGTAGCACCACTTAAGTCCAGACAGTATCCCACTGTAAATACATCCCCGTGGATGAACGACGTCATTCGTAGCTTTAGGTGCAGCTGTCAGAAAATTGAGCGTTTGTGGAAAGCAACTCAGCTCCAGGTCCATCGGTTACACCTAAAAGATCTTTTAACTACTTTCAACGATATGGTTAGGGATGCTAGAGCTACCTATTTTACAAATCTAATTTCATCCTGTAAAGGAAATCCTAAAGTGCTGTTTGATACTATTAGTAACATTTCTTCTCCAGCTACACCTCATCTCCCCGTGTCCTCTAATGATGACTGCAATAAATTTCTCTCTCATTTTTTGGCTAAGGTCAGAGCAGTCAGGACAAGCATTATGCCTTCAAATAGTCCCCTTATAATTAGCCAGCGAAGAACACCAATCATGGACTCCTTTCACCCCATTACTCTAACCAATCTTATTAATTTAGTGGGAAAGATGAAACCATCTCAATGCCCTTTAGATATTCTGCCAACATCCTTACTGTTGAAAACAATTCATTCGATTGGCCCATGGTTGGTTTCCATTATAAACAAGTCTCTGGTTCAGGGTCATGTTCCTAGTCATTTTAAGCATGCTATGGTTCAGCCACTCTTGAAAAAGAATAATCTAGATTGTTCAGTTTTTAAATAACTATAGACCTATTTCTAAGTTGCCTTTAATTTCAAACATTTTAGAAAGGGTTGTGGCAATGCAGCTAAACACCATTTTAGATGATCATAACATCCATGATAAATTTCAGTCTGGCTTTCGAGGGATGCACTCTACTGAAACTGCCCTACTCAGGGTGTCAAATGACATACTGATGGCTGCTGACACGGGTAAATGTACTGTGCTTGTCCTGCTTGACCTTAGTGCAGCTTTTGATACTGTCGATCACAGTATTCTGATTGATAGGCTTAACAAATATTTGGGCATTTCTGGATCAGCACTGGATTGGTTCTCCTCCTACCTTTCTGACAGTTTTGCTGTGTCAGAAGACACTTTTACATCAGTCCCTGCTCCTCTGTCCTGTGGTGTGCCCCAGGGTTCTGTGTTGGGTCCCTTGTTGTTCAGTTTGTATATGCTTCCTCTTGGAAAAATTATTAATGATTTTAAAGGTATATCTTACCATTGCTATGCAGATGACATCCAACTGTATATTTCTTTTAACCCTGACCAGCCTGACAAATTGTACATTGCAGAGTAGTCTATCATCATCATGGCTGACAACCTACTACAAGCGAACACTGATAAAACTGAGGTGATGATCATTGCCTCCGATAATATTTCTCCCACGATTAGGCAGGCTATTGGGCCCTTATCTACCTCTGATTGTGGCACTATGAGGAATTTGGGTGTCATTTTTGACAAATCTATGTGTTTTAACACACATGTGAAATCTGTTGTCCGTTCCTGTTATTTTCACCTGAGGAACATTGCTCTTGACCAGGACCAATAAGCGTGCTCATATCACTCCGGTGCTGAAGGAATTGCATTGGCTTCCTATTTATTTTAGAGTCCATTTTAAAGTTTTAGTTTTCACATGTAGAGCTTTGCACGGTCAAGCACCCTCTTACATCTTAGACTTGCTCCACATACACACCTCTAGGCGGTCTTTGAGGTCTTCTGGTCAAGGCCTTTTAACTGTCCCTAGAACTCATTTTAAAACAAGGGGTGACCGTGCTTTTTGCACGGTAGCTCCCAGGCTGTGGAATGCTCTCCCTCTCGCCTTTAGAGCTATGGATACAGTGGAAACTTTTAAAGCACACCTTAAGACACATCTTTTTAGAAAAGCTTTCCACTAGCATTTGATTTTCATGTATGCTGTTTTTATATTTGTATTGGTTTCTCTCTGTAAAGCACTTTGTGATCTCTGGTCTGTGAAAATGTGCTATATAAATAAAATGTACTTACTTACTAATTTACTTATGTGTTATGCTTTTTCCATACACTATTACGAATGTTGCTCAAACGGTCGGAATCATAATGAGTTTGTTTAAACTACGCTACATGCCTTCCTAAAAACAGTCAGATGAATACTGTAGATGGCCCCCAGAATGACAAAAAAGCCCACCCAAAGAATAGTACAGTAGGCTATATGAATCAAACAGCATTCCAGTCAATTTACGGGTAATAATAAGCAGAAAATATGGTTCTAAATATGACTGCATGAGGATGGAATATAATTTATTCAGCAGGACAAATATCATGACATTTATTTAGCCAAAATTATGCCGTTATTACATATGAGATGCCTATTATTGTTTTTTGAAAACATTTTTTTGAAGAACAGCATATTTTTCAATGCAATACATTTCTCTCCTTAGCAAAGTTTTACATATTACCGGTCATGCGGGTAACTACGAAGTGTGACAAATAAATAGTTCACTCATGTTACACTACATGGCACCTTCTGTTAAGCTCAAAAATGTGGATGAACCTCCTTGTAGTTTGTTTCCCGCAGGTTTAAGAGAGAAATCGGACTATTTGGGTAATTAGGGGTGTGTAGATATGCAAATCGTAGAGGCTGTGCACGAGCATTGACACTAAGAACAAGTGGTATTTAACAATGAGGATTTCCTACCGGCGTGCATAAAAAGCTTATAGGATTGTTTGATTAATACCACTTTTTTTGCATACATACATTCTTAATTTTCTTCATAAGTACAAAGACATCATTTTTTTAACGCAAGCTTGATAAATGAGGCCCCAGCTGTCTGATGTTTGGAAAGCATTTAATTTAGTTATTAAAACCACTGGTGAATCCACTGAGAATGTAGAATGCAGAACATGCCACACATTTTTTTAAATATGAAGGCAAATCGCATCTTCTTTGCAGCCAGTATGCTGCTTGCTTGCCAGTGCACACACTTTATATAACACATTGTTGCAGCTTCTCTTAAAGTAGCTATAAGCCTTTGTAACCATTTTAATATATTGAAGCAAATTATTTTCTGTCTAACAAAATGTGGCGAAACGACTTCATCCAATTTCAGTTAGGTTCTCTAGGTAATATGGCAGTATATTGGTAATTGCAGGCAGGGCAGAAAAATGATGACGCCACGTCTGTTGAATTCCACACAGCAAGGAGTAAAAGTTAGTCTGTACAATAATTGATGCATGTACATGTATATCACTGGGTATGTGATCTACTGTATATCGTTTTTCTTTTTTTTTACTTTATTGTCCTTATCATTACATACTTATCCAGTTTTTATAATACAATTTTTCTCATCTACTCAATAAAATCTATTATAGTTTATCTGGTTGGATGCTAATAATTTGATATTTTACATTGTGTTGTTATTTATATAGACACTAGTTGGAGATTATTTTCGCAAGTGAGACTGGGCTATAAAAACAAGAAAAATGTATGTACAGGCAAGTTTGAATATTGAAATACAAATTGAACCACAAGTTTGTTTGTGTACCCCCTAAAATCAATGTGAGTACCACACTTTTGGGAATAGCTGGTTTCAATCAGCACGTGGGGTGTTTAACATTTGTGTTGGGTGTTTAATTATTTGTGTTGGGTGTTTAATTATTTGTGTTGGGTGTTTAACATTTGTAACATAATGACTAGCGGAGTGCCCATCAATGCAGGTTTGGACCGGGGGGAGATTGTGTCACCTTTTTGACAATTTTTTACATAAAACAAGATATCTGCGCGATGTATGAGGGTTAATTGCGGGTGCGCGCCTTATTTCGCTAAAATAGGGTACTGTTACGGCAACCATGTTGGTTGTGAGCGATATTGCCAAAGCCTTGAGAAATTGAGTTGTTGCTCTGTTTATTGATTTGTCCAAGGCCTTTGATACTGTTGATCATTTTATCTTGCTGGAAAAGTTATCATCGTTGGTCATGTATAGGAATACTTGTAGATGGTTTCAAAACTATCTTCGTGATAGAAATCAGGCAGTTATAATAGGTTATTTTGTTCTAGATCCAAAGCATTGCTTTCATTTTATAATTACTACCCTGGACAATTCAGTTTCAGAATGTTTCTTCATGCAAATTCCCTGGAATCTGGCTGGATGACAAACTTTTATAAAACCCACATCACTGAGTTAGAAAATAAATTGATGATCAGAGTTTATTTTTATAGAAAGAGTTTGTCTGTCACCTTGAAATAGAGGTGAAATTGTTCAGGCCAATTATGTCAGTACTTGACTATGGTAATATACTTTACATGCATCAGCTTCTGTCTTGAAAAGCTTGGACTCCAAATATCATGCAGCATTGAGTTTTATTACAGGCTTTTTGTATGCACCATTGTCTTTTATACACTTGTGTCAGATACCATTCATACTCTTCAACATGGGCCAGACACTCATTAATGATTGTCTATTAAGCGGTCCTACAGAAACTTCCTAATTAACTGGAAAAATAGCAAAACACGTTTACAAGATCAGTTGGCATTAAATTGACAACTTCTGTGCCTAAAGCACAGTTCAAAAAGATGATAATTGACCATTTTACTGTGAATTTATTTTTGTTATTAATGTGTTTTAAATCTGTGTTTTTTGTAAAACAGTGCAGTACTGTACTGTATAAATAAAATGAAATTCTGACTGACCATAGTTCTGGAGACCTTCTGACCCCAAAACACAACAAATGTCTACAATTCTCTAGCAGTGATGCTTGGGGGTTCTTTGGCCATTTGAACAGTCCTCCTCACTGTGTATGGGGTCAATATAGACAAATGTCCTCTTCCAGGCCGATTATTGACATCTCCAGTTGTTTTACGCTTCTTAATTATTACACTGGTGGTAGAAATGGGCATTTTCAAGCGCAGAACTATTTTCTGATAGCCATTTCCTGATTTTTGCAGCTCAACTGCATTTATCACACATCATTAGTGTTTTTTTTAGGCCTTTCCCATACTGATGGCTGACTGTAGGAATTTCGCCTGCATTTTGCCATCAACAATGATGCATAATCACAACCATCTTCTGGTTAAGATGGAAAATATTTTCCAAAAACTATTTAGATGCCTCTGTTACAATGATTTCTCAGGATAAGCTATTTGCATAAATCCTGTGGCCATTTGTTTGGCAAATTCTGCAATAACATGAGCGATAAAGGAACACTACTATCCAACGGTGTATTGCCAGTTCACATTAACATTAAAGGTTTTATTAAAAAGCCTTCTAGTCACCTAATGATGTGGTTAAATCATTGCTGTGGAGTTATTTTTATTTTTTTATTCAAATTGTAATTTTAAGATTGCAAACTTAAATGAACAGTGAATGAATCTGCAACCTGGAAACCGAAGCAAAAAATTATTCAGCAGAAACCTCTAAGGGTTAATCAGATCTAAACGTAACACCCTAAGTAATCTTTCTCTGAGCAGCCTCACATTAGCAAACTAAAACATTATGCTATTTAAAACTGCACTTAATTTTACATCGATTTTCTTTACTGGTTAAACACAGAAACAATACAGGAACAAAACAATACATTTCCAAAAATACACATTATTTGGTCCATAATATGCATTTGTTGCTAGTCGATTTCACTGTTCTAATTTGTCTATATTTTGTATAATTTAAGTTGATGTTCCAACCCCTGGATCTAATATGCTAGCTCCTAACCTTTACTAGTCAAAATAAATTTGTAGTTTTCAATAAAGTTAAATGGTGCAGGTTTACATTAATTTAACAGTTTATTGTGCCTATTTTGGGCTTATTATTATTAGTCCATTCTATTTCCACTTACATAAGAACAAGTTAGATTTCTTCAATCTTAACAATTGTAACATTTTCGTGATGTCAGTGCTCAAACATAAAGCCATGCAAGTTACACCCTAATTCAATACAAATAATATAGGCTGCTGTGAATAAAACACGGATACAAGTATACCGGTAAACTGATAATGTCAAGCAATAATATTGGTCATCTGATATATTGGTCTGGCTCCACTAATAACTAAGTTTACATAGAGGTACTAGTCACAGGGGTAGTCTGTGACCACTGGATGACAGTGTCTTAAACTGTAATCCTGGATTACACTCTCTGAGTTCAAAGTACACCATCCTAGCTAGGGATCTCCCAAACAGCTTCTCCACACACACACACCACAATGGCTCTCTCTATTAATGGCAACCATGCAGGTTGATGAAGTGGAATCATTACCTAAATCCCTGTGATTTTACTTGTTCAGGAATAAGGGCTGAGTGCAGGTGTAGTAATTACACAGGGTTTTCAAGGTGACAACCAACAATGAAATGACTATTCTTATGAAATTAGGATATTTGGCATGACACCCTCCAAGGATACCAAACACAAAGTGTGGTTAAAGATATAGATGGACATTTTGGCTGTTCATCTACTTACTAAAAGTCAGAAGTACTTGTCGATACTTTCTACATGTCTCTGCGAGCAGTTTGAAGTAAGTTGCTAACTTAAGATTGCAAAATGTCTAGGCCTAACTGCCAAAAGGACAGAAAGTCTCTGAACAGCTAAAATCATTGCACAAATGCTAGTTAGCTTAGCACAGATGCATAAAAATGGTTTCCTTATGTTCCTCTGACAGTGTAGAGAAATGACCTAATTTGTCAACAAATCCTGAACTATCAGTTTTAAGTTATTGTAGCTGTTGGCTGCAAAGTACTTAAACAAAGGTTGGGGCTATTTTTTAGTGCTGAGACAGCACATAAAGATGGCATTGTGTTTTGTCACAAAATTTCTAAAGGATATTGAACACTAACATTAAGTACTGATAGATTGTCATTCGGATGGAGACACTATGAATTACTTTTAGTTAGATCTCTGTTCAAAATGAATGCACTTTTTAGAGAACAGCATACCATTGGTGGTTTATGAATGGGTTGCTGCATGAATAAATAACCCTGGAATCCATACTGCCACTAATAGCTATGAACACCAGGCCAATTTCACTCTATTTCCAAACAATGAAACTAAGTGGACACCATCCAATCAAAACCAAAACCGCATTCTTAAAGTAATAGCAGCAGAACTATTTTTGGAAGAGAATTTGGTGCAAAAAACCATAACCTTCTCAGTATCAAAATCAATTTAGGTCAAAATGTAGAGAAGTACAAAAAATTAATTTGTCAAAATCAAATTTGGAGCTATAAATAACACTGAAAATTTGAATGCTCTTCAAATCCTTTCCATCAATGCAAATAGTCTAACCACTGCCAACAACTCCCATTCTCTGATTACGTTGCCTAGGCTGGTACTGTATTAAGCCATATTTCAGCAAGACATTGTGACTGCAAGCTCAGCCTCCAAACACTGATACTTTAGGCTAACACACACATCTCACTTTAACAGAAAGCCCTGTCACAGTGACTCACCAATCTCTCTTCTCTCTGTTGATGTGGAGCGCTCCTTCCTCAATGACCGTTCTAATCGGGAGAAACTGGCACTCTCTGGTCCCCCTCCCTTTCTGCCACTGCCTCCGCTCACAGAGGTGTTGGTTAAAGCAGTGGCAAATAGGTTGGTGTGGTGTGGGGGGTTCAGGGCGTTGGGGTCTGTTTCGTCCGTTGGAGTAAGGGGATCTTCATCATCCTCCTCTTCCTCACTGTCTGAGCAGCCCACTTGGTTCTCTTCCTGGCTGTCAGTGAAGTTGCTTGCCCCCGCAGGGTTCCGGGAGAGTTTAGCGTAGTCCGTCTCAGAGTTCCCCAACCTGAACCAGGACTCTACAGGGTGGTGGCCAAGGGAAAGTCGAGATGGCCCCAGGCAGGACAGGGGAGTCTCCTTGCGCTTGTACCTCTCCGCTGAGGAAGAGGACGATGAGGAAGGCGAGTTGGCCGAGTTGGCCGTGGCCGGTTTGTTGGTACTGGTGGCATTAGAGGTGGAGTCTCTCCCAAAGCGGCACCGCTGTAGAGATTCAGCCATTCCGGCCGTTCCACATTCTCCTCTTCCGGACCCTGGGCTCTCAGAAATTCCTGTTCCACCTCGGCTCCCTCCTCCTTCTTCTTCTTCTTCTTCTTCCCTGTCCTCTTCAGCACAGCGCTCTCTGTGTTTGTGTCTGTGTTTGTGTTTGTGGTGCCAACCAAACGACAGCTCGGAAGACATAGGCGGGTAGAGGACAGGGGACCGCCCTGTGCCCAGGAACTCCTGCCTGAGTAGCTTGTGTTTCTTCTTGTGGAACTTGGAGGGGTTGAGCAAGAGGTGTGATGGGTGGTGGTGGTGCACATAGGAAGGGGGTGGCGGGGGCGGTGGAAAGGAAGGGGTGTGATGGGTGTGGTGGGCTGGGGCTGAATGTGGGTTTTGGTGATGGGGGTACAGGGCGCTGGCCGGAGGGTAACCTCTGTAGTAGCCTAGCCCAAGGGGACCGGAGGAGTAGGGGACACCGTAGGATGGGTGGTAAAAGCCACTGCTTGACAGGGGGAACCCCAGCCCATGAACAAATGGCATATCCGACATGGAATCTCGCAGCTTGGGAGGTCGCCCACGCTTCTTCTTAAGGTCCGGCTTGCGGACGTAGTGCAGCGAGTCACAGGGGTACGAGGGGTGGGGTGAGTAGAAGCCACTGAAGTTGATTCTGAAGATGGTGGGGAGCAGGTCTCTGTGCAGGTAGTGATGGGGAGGGGGGCCCGCAGCACCTCCCATGGCCCCAGCTGCCCTGCCACTCTGCCCTGGGACTCTACCTGCCCCGGCAGCTCCCTGTGGCATTCCCAGCCCACTTCCTAGTCTAAGCGCTGGGGTGCGGTGTGCTATCCGTATCTCACTCAGCCTCACCACGATCTCATCTAGCTCGGCCAAGAAGTCTGGGTCCTGCCGCCGAGAGCGCAGCTGCAGGTACTTCTTCTTTCGTTTGCGCTTCTGCCTTTTGAGCTTTTCATAGCCCGGGCAGCCATGGCTCCGGCGCTTACATTTGTGCTTGTGTTTCTCTTTGTGGCCCACTAGCACTGATGGAGCGGCTGCCGGGTGGGGCCTGCGGGGATCCGGTGAGGCCCTCGCCCCGAGTGGTGAAGGAGTGGGCGAAGGGTGCTCCAGTAGCATTGAGGACGAATGTCTTCGTCTACCTCGGGGGCTGAGCCCGACCCCTACTCCAACAGCTGAGCTCATAACCCCTGGCATTAGCAGCCCACTAGTCATTCCGGGTGGCATTGTCATG
Organism: Umbra pygmaea; assembly: GCA_016801145.1. Lineage (NCBI taxonomy): Eukaryota > Metazoa > Chordata > Actinopteri > Esociformes > Umbridae > Umbra > Umbra pygmaea. The sequence goes on along the minus strand of JACXGM010010722.1, from coordinate 9,768 downwards.
CCGCCCAGGGCACCTGCCCCTCCAGGCTTCTCCCCCCGGTCAGAAGTGCTGTTGTTGTCCGTCCCTATGCCACTGTCACTAGGTACGGTCTCTTCACTGTGGGACTCACTGACGGGTGAAGGGGTGGCTTCCTTCAGCTCGCTTAGGGGTGCAGGCGACGTGGGGTGAAGAGGCCTGGGAGGGGACAGTTTCTGATAGTGGTAGTGCTGCCTGTAATGGTGGTGGTGGTGGTGATGATAACCGCGATACGACTTCTTCTGGGAGTTGGCGACAGAGGTGGCAGCCGAGGAGCCCAAAGGGTTCAGAGTTCGAGGCGATGGGGCAGAGAAAGTTGGGGGAGGGAAAGGGAAGGAATGGTGGCTGTGGTTGGAATGGTTGTGAAAGTGAGGGTGCGTCAAGAAGTGCACAGCCCCTGGCTCCACAAAGCTACCATCGCTGATAGGGCTCTGTCCTCCACTAGACTGGGAAAGCGAGGGGGAGGGAAATACCCCTGAGGAGGGGAGTGGGTGCTGCTGTTGCAATTGGGACTGGTGGTGATGGAGAGGTGACGTGGTATTCGGGGACAGGAAAGCACCCTCTGGGGGTGGCGTTGCCTCTGGGTCCGCCAATGCTTTTGGCTTGCGCCCCCTCCTTTTTCCCATGTATATTGTCCCCTTTTTGCTTACGTTGATCTGAGGCCCCAGTTTGCCCCCAAAAGAAGCAGCAAGTGAGGATAGAGACTGAGTTGGAGTTGCTACCTGGCCCACCACGGCACTGGCAGACCCTCGGGGAGGCTCCTGCTCCGGTCCGGGCCCAGGTCCCAGTAGGATCTGGCTGAGGAAACGTTTGCGTTTCACACTTTTCATCTTGTTGATCTTGCCTATGATGGTCTTCATGATGAGCTGCCCATTGCCCTTGTTCCGGAACTGTTTCCCATCCCCTGATTCTGGTGCAAGAGTTGGGGGCTGGCCCTCCTGTGGTAAGGTGGGGGGCAGGCGTTTGGGTCTCCCTCGCTTCCTGGGCATGGGTTTTGGAGGATTCAGGTCCACCTCTGGATGGAGAACGGGGGGGTCCTGCTCCTCCTTTGACTTGTGTAGTAAAAAGACCTTGGATGGGGCCAGTTTGTGAGGGGGACGTCCACGGGTGGGGGCATCCAGCCTGGGCATTTTTGACTTAGGGCGTCCCCTTTTCCTGGCTGGCTGAGGAAAAAGTTGAGACATGGTGGAAGATGTGACCTTATTGGGGTTAGGAGGCCGCCCCACAGGCCTGCGTATGGGTAGGGCTGTATCGAGATCTGGGGACAAAGGCATGAGGGTTTTGCAATGGTCAGTGGGGCTGCCCTGGCCCACCCTTTGTGACCGGTTCACTATTCTGGTCCAGCGAGGCTTTCTGCCTCGCCTTTTTTTGAGGGGTTTGTTGTCCTGCTCTGGGGGTGAACCCGGTGACTCATCTCCAGGGGACTCATCTCTCAGCGGAGGGGGAGAACGATCACCAGTGGGCTCTGGTGGAGAAGTGGTCCGTCTGACAGACTCTGGTGGGCTGGAGGTCCTACTTGTGTGACCTTCCCTGTCCCTGTTGGGACTGCGCTTACAGGGATTGGGACTTCGTTTGCTGGGGCTTGAGCTTCGTTTGCTGGGGCTTGAGCATCTGTCACCTCTAAAAATCGGATTCACACATTTGTCCTTGGCCTCCTGTTTGCCTGATGCGGATACAGGTGGGTATTTGGATAAGTCTCTGGGGCCATCCCGGTCACGGTCCCTCTCCCAGCTCTCCCTCTCTTCTACTTGAGATGGACTGTTTCTTTCCAGGTCTCGTTCTCTAGAGAGGTGTCTTTGAGAAGCAGGGGAAGCCTGGCGACTTGCCGAACTCCCAGTCCTCTGCTCTGAAGAAGAACATGACATTAAACGAGAAGGTGAGTTAGACGAGGATGATGAGGAATGGGGTGGCAGGCAGTGAGTGAGACGTGAATGCGACGGCTTGTTGGTGTTTCTACTGTTGTCGTTGTCCTTGGAATTTGTAGACAGGCGGCTGTTACTATCGCTGCAACTTAGTGCGGGGCTGCTGCTGCGACTGCTGTTGCTGTTGTTGCCATCTGCCTCCTCTTTCCCAGATGAGGTTGAGGACTTTTCTGAAGCACTGTCTTTGTTGTTCCGTGAGCCGTAAGGGCGGCCAGGAGGGCGCGAGACAGGTGGGGGTGGAGCTAGGTGGACCGTTCTAGAATATGTCGCCCGATTGGCCATAGCGCGGTCTCTCTGCTTTGGGGTGGGGGCCATAAAGTTGGAACTGGCGTGGGTGGTGGAGTAAGAGAGAGTTGTTTTGGGGGGTTTCACCTTGGTGGTCTTCGAGGGAGGGCATATGGCTATGAGTTGCGCTAGTTTCTCAGTGACGGTAGGGGCACCCCAACTAGGAACGCCCCGGTCCTTCTCCTTTTCACCATCATTACTGTAACTGTATCCAGGAGGTTTGGTAAGGCCTTCCATGCTGTGTTCCTGTGATGGGGATGCAGAAGGGCAAGGCGAGGATGTCGGAGACTTCGTTACGGGAGTGGGCGTCTTCTTTACAGACGCATGTTGTGTTTTGCCTTCTGATGAAGGGCGGTGCAGATTCAAGGGTCTCTCCATTGATGTGGTGGATTTCCCATCGGACTTTGCTTCTGACTTGTCCAACTTGCATGTTGGTTTTGAAGGAAACTGTAAGAACGAAAGAGAAAAAAAATCATAGTATAAAGCAATTAATTAATTCTACTTACTTACACAAAGGTAATTCCAAGAAAGGCATGGTCAAGTCTTCAGAAAATATTTTTTTTTAGTATACATCTATAATCTACTGATATTCATAAAAATCCAGATGATGCTTCTCTCTTAATTATATGGAACAGAAAACCTGTGAATTAAATGTGATTGGTGAGATTATGGCTTCCCAGTTCTGCCCACAGGGAAAAGATGCTTGACTCAATAACGCTTATCAGGGTCAGAATGGGGACAGGGAAGGAGAGAGCTAAAGAGGGATGAATGCGGCAGGGGGAGGAGAGGACAGATGGGGAGACAGGAGAGAAAGACTAGAGACGAGAGAACAGAAGAAGGGAACGATTGTAACGCGAGACAAACTAGAATTTAGCACAAAGGGAAAACAGACACAAGAAACTCAGATGCTGTTCTAAAATATGAAGCACATCGTCTTGACATGGAATACATATAATTTGTAAATTCATCCCAGTGAAAGAGTGCTGGAAGATGAGAAGAAATGCTCTCATGTGTGAACTGGCAGTCAGTATTGTTTTGGCTCTTATTTGGCACAGTCAAAAGCCAGACAAATCTTGTGCAATTCCTTATTTTCCCAGTATGGATTGACAGGGATGTGGTTTTTCGATATAAACTCTCACCTAATAAATGCTTGCCTTGCTTACCCTTTTAGCTGGAGTATTCCCATTCACAGGATTGGGCAAAGTGGTTAAAGCAGCTGTAGATGGTGGAGAAGGTGGAGCAGGGGCAACGGTAGCAGACAGAGATGAAGACATCGGGTTGGGTTGGTTCATGCCAGGACTCTGCGCTCTCTCCCTGCTGTGAGGTGGGCTCTGGGTCTGGTTGCCCCCGTCGCCTGCCCCTCCACGATTCCCACGTCCGCCTCCTCGCCCGCTATGTCTCACGGTGGCCCGGAAGGCTGGCCGACACACGTAGTTCTCCAGGATCTTGGGTGGCTTCTTAGTGCGTTTAGCTTGCACGCCGATCTTGAGTTTGACGTTGCCTTCGGAGTAGCTGCTCTCTTTGACTGAAAAATGGGGTGACTGCTGCTGCTCACCGGAGCCCGTTCCTCCACCCGCAGCAGAAGAGGAGTCCGTCTGGGACGCCTCTCGCTCCTTTTTCTTCTTCTCTTCGTCCTCTTCTTTCTTCCCAACACCTCCCTCCTCTCGATCACCTGGGTGAGCAGAGTTGGGAAGGGGGGGTGGAGTGACAGGTCCCCCCTGAATCCTCTGATCCATCAGAGATTTCGGGGGTGTGGTGTGACTAGGGAGGGATGTTTCGGACACCAGGAACCGGTTCTAGGAAAGGGCTGTAGTCCAGGTGGAGAAAGGGGTGAGCTGAAGGGGGAAAAGGGGAGGGGGATGTTGGGGAAGCTTAAAAGCAATCCTTGTTCAGTGGCTTTGCTTGCTTCCTGGCTGCCCAGCCCTCTTTCACCGTCCTTCAAGCTGTAAAGTGAAAACAGGTGGAAAGGAGATGGGGATAGGAGGGAATGACGAGAAGAGTTTGATATTAGTAATACCACCAACCACAATGTTTTAAAAAACAACACTCTTTACTGTATTAAACAAAGGGGATGGTACAGATGCTAAAAATATTTAACCTCTATTTGTTAGCAAATGTACTTCTATTCATGGTGTGTGTCCTTATACCTTGGTTCAATCTGTGACCTATTTACACAGCTTGGCATCTACAGTATTCGACGAGGTGTAGTTCTGCTGCTCAAAGACTCAATTATAGCCATCCCACAGAAAACTACAACCTTGAATAGCCTTCCAGGTCCGGAGTATGTGAATGTGTGTATATGTGTATGTGTGTGTGTGTGTGTGTGTGTGTGTGTGTGTATATATATATATGTATATATATGTGTATATGTATATGTTTATGTATGTGTATGTGTATATATGTATGTGTATATATACATATACAGCAGCACGGCTCCTGCTAATTGTGTTCTCAGAGGATGAAAGAAACGCTTGCTCCGACTCCCTACAGTCATTGAGTGATTTAATGCGGGCGCGCTCCAAGCAGGTGCTTTCTCTGGGTGAAGTCATTTGGAGGGGCAGTCAGAATGGTGACCTCAGCACATCGGGGCCTCTGGGGGACAGAGGATCCGGCCGCTCTTCCCAGCCCCTCCAGTGTGGCCAATGAGAAAGCAGGAAAAAGCAAAGCCTGCTGACGGAGTGACGGGCCTACTGTGGTAAAAAGCGCTAAGAGAGTCACTTAGTGGAGCCAGAGCGTGCCTTGGGAAAGTCATCGAAGTCATCAGATAAAGCAGTTGAAGAGGGAGTGTGCTACAATACAAATGCCTGCGAGTCAACTTGTTTTGGGATCACTGTTTTAGTAGTAACTTCTACAACTCAAGGTAGGTAGGCATTTTCTGAAAATTCTCAGAAACTGTGCTCCAGAACTTGGGAGTTTTTGCTTGTTTCCCAAAACAAGCCTCTATTAATTTACAAAAATGTTTCATCTCAAGCTTTGACAAAGCATTCCCCCTGGTTAAACTTGACACTTAAAAATGACACCTCCCACCTTTCCACCATTTAATTCCTTGTCTGTTTCACTCACTTGGAAAATCTTTAGTCTGGCAACAGCTAACAAACTGCAGTCACAGTGTTCCTACTAATCGAAAACACATTTCTCCCCTCCACCACTGCCTTCCTTTCTCTCCTGTTCCCATGTCCTTCCTTCTATGACACTTCTCCCCTCTTTTATACTAGCTGCTTTAAAAAGTGTTGCTAGTGTCTCTGCATATTCATTATGTAGCTTCCGTTGAACTGAGTGCGGCAACGCTTGAAAGTATGTGGTCGTAGTAGCAAAGGAATGTAAATGGCTACTGGCACTACAAGCCTGACAGTGATTCAAAACATACCTTTGCCTCCTATACAGCCTAATAAGATGATTTCCTCCAACAGAATCTCCCTATGATGGTACTGCTTTTCTTTCTGCACTACATCTTGAAACATCAAGACATTTATGGAGTGGCCAATTTAAAGTTTTCTGATCTGCTGCTACACAATTGTGGTTATTCTCTGGGCAGTGTGGGAGTGAAATTGTCAATTAGCATAGTGATAAAAGTGGCATTCGAAAGTGTTACTCCTACTGATTTTACAAAAGGAAATGTTACCTTTCTTTAAGGTTCACATCTATTTAAAGTGTTCTGGGGAATATTTCTTTCAATTTCTACAAAAAGAGAGACTTCAGAGATCAATGAACTGTCTCCAAACAATGGAATGGAATTAAAAGAATGACAAAATCTGAAGAATGCTCAGTACAATGACAAAGCCTCACGAATACAGTGAAACGGGAACATAGTAAACAACTTGGTGAGCACCCCTCCCCTCTGAGCTCCTACCCTCTTTACTTTTGCACACGTTGTTCATAACTGCTGATTTCCCTTTTGGCCAGTGAAAAACTATAGAAAACTAGCCTTGACAGCACGCTCAGGACCAATCTATAACTGTTGTGATTATAAAACCAACACTGTTTGCTGACATTGTCAATAATTATATCCTATATCTTAGCTATTCAAGGAATAAATCTAAAGGTTGTTAAGTCAGTATCACAGACAGTAGCAAAACTTAGACCAAAAAGGAGACCAAATCATCAACACTCCAGTGCTTCTATCTTTACATGTGTGTTGACTAAATTGCTAAATCGATTACTTCTTAGCCTACTAGTTGAGGTGAAAAAGAAACAGATAGGCTACAGGATTTCACAATTTTTGAAGAGCTGTAGCCTACTAAATCCCATCAGTCCTTGTTTTGTTAATTACATTTTTTTCGAGGTCCTTAGTGAGAGGCAGTGTTGCTCTCGTGTCACTCATCTAGTTGGATGCACCTGTTGTCAGCCTACAGGAGAACTGTGCAGTGACCTGAAAATAAGGTTAATGTATGAAAATACTACTCTGACTAGGAATATCTACACGTTTGTTGAAAAGATCAGATGGTAGGATAACATTGTGGCCTGATTCAAATAATAAAATTGAAGTTTGTTAGAGACTAAATTCACATCATCTCCCCCTTTTTTTTTTTTAAGTGTATGCCTAGTCTAGCACCACTATCAATAGGATCTCATGCAATAATTTAACCTTCTGGTAAAATATAGCACACAGAAAGTGACGGAGTTAAAATGATTAATGTGGAAAACGTGCACTTATCCATGGCATCGTTATATCCTGGTCGCAAATATTGCCACTACGGTTTCAAAACAGTATGAGGTTTTCAGTGATAAGGTTTGAATCCAAAATACATGCAGTATAAAAAGGGCCAACAATATTAAATCACCTCGTGCGAGAACGTTTGATCGTCATACGCTGCAAGAATGGGTGCGGGGATTGCAATCACAAAAACTATCCATATAAATACATTATTACATGATGGAGATTGAACATAGTCATTGACAATTTGATTTACTACAGTAGTCAGTATTTCGTGTTGACCAATAATAAACATCACTCACCTCCGTCGGAGTCCAAAAATAGTGTTCACATTATTTGGATCGAAATCCTCCCTTCGTGCGTATTAACATGGTCGCCACAGTATTTATGTTCCAACTGCTGATGTGCCAAAAACGCAAAGATGAGAAAAAAGTAAAAAAATTATACATTATTTTTTTTAGATCAATTATAAATTCTGACATCCCCAAAACCCGTCCCGTTTAAAAATGTAGACTAATTTACATTAGGTAAGTAAAACATGTTGGCTTGTTAGTGGTAACGTGGAACAACGTGAAAAGCTATTTTTTAAAGCCAAACATGCCAATAGTATAGCTATATAGCTTAAGAGACGTCCAAACACCTTACAATATAGCTTAAGAGAAATAAAACCGAAAACAGAAAGTTACTAACTAGACAGACGCCAAAAGGCGGTAAATTACTGTTGCCATTTCTATCATATTTTGGGACAAACAAGGCAGGAAAATACCTTGCATGAGACACCAATTTTATACAATGTATTTATTGAAACGAGTGTGTTTATTTTGTAACCAGGGATAAGTCGTCCAATAACAACCTAATGTTACGTTGTATCAATGTTGCTCGCGAGTCAGCCAACGGTATTATCTGGCTGCCCTAATAAAACAACTTACAGTAGATGTCTAACAGCGTGGTCGTACCTGTAAATATAGGGAAGGTTTCCAGCTGACAGTGTTACATAGTTTAACATAATCGGTTTATGTCATAAAGTTTACAATTAACGAGATACATATTAACCTAAAAGCTGAATTACACGTCCTGTCATGTTTGAGCAGACTCGTGCTAGCTCTGCAGCTAAAGCTAAACTATGACGGCCAACGATGCAATATTATTCCGCTAACAAGCTATGGACTAAGCTGGGTTTACCATGGCTTTTCTTCTATCGAAAGAGTAAGAAAAATGCAATAACGGCTTTCGATATTTAAGAAATCGTATATATTTAAATTAAATAGATTCAGAACTGTGTACGTTATTAAAAAACAAGAACTGTCAACAAAATGGCGGCTGCGTTGAATCAACAGCGACCCGAAATGGATCTCCTCTATTTCTCCCCCCTCGACCTCTTTCTTTCCTCACAGTAATTGGTAGGTATCCTTGATGTCCACAAACACGACTGGACTCTTCTCCGGGAAAACGTTAGCTCAGCGGAGACGTATCGGTATGGGCCTCTGTCATTAATCGGGCCTCCATGTCTGTAAGCCCGTTTCTGTCAGTACAACACGGGCATTCTCATTCACACGGGGAGGGAGGGAGGCAAAGACACCGGCAGCAGGGGGAGGAGGACGAATTGGAGGGAGGGAAGGAAGAGGGCACAGGGCAGATGTCGTATGGTGGCTACTGTACTGGACACTTTCTCCTGTTCGTGGTATAACATTCCCATACTATTAGCTTTTTTGTCTTTGTGAAAATAGAATGTAGAACTACTGCAGCTGCGTAGCGTTCGGTTGCACTTTAATGTAATTACAGAGACTTAGTTGTGATGCTGTCTAGCCCAGGTTATAGCCTAGCCGCTACAGTAGGTTATAATTGACAATAATACAGAACGAATAACTTGTTTATGTACGCTTGTTGACACTTAATGGCGGATCTGGAAAAGCTGTAGGCAACTAGATTTAACAAATTGTTGATGAAGCATGGTACCATACAATAAATAATCATAGGCTATTTGTAAACAGCAAATTTAAACTTTTTACCAGTTCTGGCTGAAGCAAAAAAACTGTAGGCCTGCTTCATTAAAAAAAAGATTGGTATTGATTATTTTGGAACATATTTCCTAGATTAAAATGTTCAAACATGCCCCTAAAAACCCAGAGGGACCAATTCGATCGGCTGTTGCCAAAAAGCAAACATGCTAATCATAAAAATCCTTGACCCAGACTTCTGTGCTGCTAACGCATATCGCATTCTGCAGCGAGCAAATGGTAGATTCTAAAGTTAATTAACCTGTACACCTACCGCCTAGGCAAAACACTTTCTCGTTAACCGCATGCTCAGTATAGATGACGTCTCGACAAATGCCGGGCATTTCAAATGATCTATGGTGATGGTTCAGGATGAGTGGGACATCAGGTTAAGGGGGACAGGTACCGTACTTGGCCAATTTTGCATGCGAATCAAAACAATTGTTATTTTATTTTTAATTGTTATTGTGAATACGCAGGTCACAAGAAGTAATTTTTTTTGTAGTTGTTAGGTTTTGTTTTTGTATGCTATATTCAATAAAAAAAATTCTGTATCTTTCAATTGAGAGGCAGCTTGCTCCCTCAGCGCGACGTGGACGTCCAGTAGAGTCAGGTGGATGCCGTCGCTAGAGGGAGCTTCGGAGTGGATGTACAGCACGATGGATCCTTGGGCGCCCTGGACGTCCAGTGTAGAGGACTATGGAACGCCAAAAGGGTCACAATTCGTCACAATTCTCACGGCGTTTTGAACGCCGTTAGTGGCGCCACCTGGCGGTTATTAAACGCCACTACACGTCTATTAAACGTCACCAGGCGTTTATTAAACGCCACCACACGTGTGACGTCACCAGGCGTTTAATAAACGCCACCAGATGCTTATTAGACACCTGGTGGC
>JACXGM010010721.1:0-25900 GCA_016801145.1 Umbra pygmaea | reverse complement strand
CAGAAGAGGTCACCCAAGTTTCCAGACCAGAGGAGGTCACCCAAGTTTCCAGACCAGTAGAGGTCACCCAAGTTTCCAGACCAGTAGAGGTCAACCAAGTTTCCCGACCAGAAGAGGTAAACCGAGTTTCCCGACCAGAAGAGGTCGTCCCAGTTTCCCGACCAGAAAAGGTCGTCCCAGTTTCCAGACCAAAAGAGGTCAACCAAGTATATTTCTTAACGTTAGTATACCACTATTTTGTTCACCCAGAAGTTTTATAAACTATTGCCATTTGTCTTTCCTCGCTGAAGGTGGCTTTCAGAGGCTAGGTCCGGGGCGTTCCTCATGCCGTTTTCTACAGTTACAGTATACACCGAATTGTATCCTTCCTTCTTTTCCTTAAATGTACTGGCATCGGTATCGGCCCATCCCTAGTTAAGGCCCTGCTAGTAAAAATATATAAAAATCCATTAAACTCACCAAAGCTGCTCATTATTTGAAAACGAAGTCCGTCCTCCTTTCTCTTTTAAAAATACTTCTATGATGCGGTTGTACAGCACATCTTTGCGTTAAGTTCCAATATAAGATATTGCTTAGTGCTGAGAGTTGATCCTGCCCAGTCCTATATTCGCCACCAAAGCAACTTCTTCACCTCCATCTGCCATTCTACTTAAAGTAAAAAATCTAACAATCTAAATATTGGAAGTTTAAAGAAATCGGAGAAGGGAGAGCTAAGCTGGGAGAGCTAAGCTAATTCTTGTTCTAGATGGCGAACTTTTTTTTTGCTGAACTTTATTGAACTGCCCCTCATATCAGCAACAGAAACAATGCTGACGTAAGGCTTGCAGAAATGCTTTACTTGGTCAAAGAACACACCCAACATTGTAAAGTCCAAATCTGATTGGTTAAAAATATGACAATCAACAACATGGTCCTGATGGGCTTCAACAGCAGACTGAATTCACTCGGAATTCTATTGGATAAAAGCTTTCATTTATATGAGCTGCGCTAAAAGCAAGGCAACTGAAAAGAACGTACTGTAGCAATGAAATCACCATATAGACTAATTTAAATGAACTTTGTAAAATGTATATAGTGTTAATGAAAAAATATATTAAAGAAGTACAAAAATACATTTCTGATTCTGATTATCTTTGGGCCTACAGAGAAGGCCTTGCAGGGCCTGACGGCCCACCACTGGTATGAAGTATCTGATGTATTTGAAAAAGAAGATGGTGAAATCAGTTGCATTCCAGACCTACAACTAAAAATCTACTTTAATGAATACACGCCTGTACAAGTTTTATAATTCCATTCCGAAAACGCTTTACAAATTGGTCAAGCAATATGTTTAAAATCTTGGAAAGAGGCTGGGTTAAAAAAATCTAAAAATCACCAATACTCATCCCCGGTAGTCTTTGTGCACAAGAAGGACAGCAGCTTGCATTTACAGAATGTCTAGATTTCAGAGAACTGAATCGAAAGACCATCTCTGACTGGCATCCATGACTTGCTGGACAACTTAGGTGGATACACCTGGTTTTCGATTCTTGACCAAGGCAGCGCATATCACCAAGGATTTATGGATAAAACCTCTTGGCAGGCCACTGCAGTTGAATGAGTGGGTACATCTGTATCTGTTCAATCAACTAAATTATCTGCTCTGTATCCATACTAGGAATGGGCATGGCTTAGCCCGGTAGAGGGCGTGGCCTAAAGCAGAATTTAGCTTCAGAGCAATGTTTTTGATCACAATTCAAAATGTGTCAGAGAGAGAGAGAGAAAGAGAGAGAGTGAGAGACTGTGATTAATATTTCCTTGCTCACCTGAATATTATTATAAATCAATATAAGGACTGCTTCTTGTTGACATACAATGTTGTTAACTGACATCAACGTTTTGTTTCACCATGGCTTCATGTGAAGCAAAGCAGTTTATGATGCCCTGAAATAAAGGCAAATCTCTAAGGAGCATTTCCAATGAACATATCACTATGACCGGTGTTACAAATCCATCGCTTTTATAATCAAAGCCTACCTTCCTTGGCATCAGTTGGAACATTCATAACTTATTTCAAAACATTTCCCTCCCTATCTCTTTAGAAATGCACTTCCCAGGCTGACAGTGCCTACTGTGCGCAGACCCTATTGGGAAATTGGCGAGCACTCTCTCCCCTGCTTGCCAGCTTGATATTAGCCTGTCATCTTTAATATACAGTTGACTTCATGTGTGCTATATTATATGCAAGGCTTATTGAGACATTCATGAACATTAAAAATGTAATTCTTTAGGATGTAGCGTATTTATTTTAAATAGATTATTCAGCCTCATAATGAGACTGATTATTATATTTTATTATTTCAAATATAGAACGGGACAGCCTTATTTTATTGCTGTGTGTGTAGTTGTTGACAGTAGTAAAACAAAACAAAATCTCTGCTCTTGACAGTGCGATGACTTTACGCTCTCACAAAGCATCCATTGTACTGTAAGTTTGGCAAAGAGAGGCAGTTTGACAATAACAGACAAATGCTGTTTTCCATATCTGGATGATGTTCTATGTTACTCCAAGACATACAAATGCTAACTACTCAAGTGTCAGGTGCACTATATAGGTTGTATGGTATCGGGTGAAGAAATCCAAATTGTCCCAAAAGTTTTAGAAGCTGTGTGGCTAATAAATGACAAAGAGCCACAGATGGTTGGATTTGTACATTGCTGGGATTCCTCAGTTATTACCAATCGTTCAAACAGGATTTCTCTCAGTTGGCCAAACCCCTGTTTGAGCTCTTACAAAGTTCAGCAGAATCACACAAAATAACAGCCAAATCCAAATCAGCCAGATGTAACAACCGAGTAAATGAAGATAATAATGGACAGCTGTATTCAATGACTCCAGTCCATTGGACTGCAGAATACAGAGCTGTAGTAGCCAAGTTTGTAGATATGTTGACACAACCCCCAATATGTGGATACCCAGACTTTGAGTTACATACTGATACATCCAATGGGGGTTTAGTTGCAATGCTTTACCAACCCAAGAAAGGTAAACAGCGTGTAATTAGGGATGGTTCCTGAACACTAACCCCGGCTATTAAAAACTACCACTTACACTTTGGTACAGTAAACTTGAGTTTTTAGCACTCAAATGGACTATATGTGACAAGTTTAGAGAATATCTATACTATGCACCTAACTTTAATTATGGTTTATACAGACAACAACACTTTGACCTATGTTCTGAGCACAGCAAGACTTAATGCAGTAGGTCATCGCTGCGTTGGCGAGTTGGCAGATTTTCACTTTGACTTAAAGTACAGACCCGGAAAGATGAATGTAGATGCTGACACACTGTCATGTTGCCCTGTTAATTTCAAATGCCATGTGGTGGAATACACTGATACTATGTCACCACAAATCAAATCTGCAGTATGACAAGGGAGTAAAGCTGTAAGAGATGTTCCATGGGTGAGTGGACTGCAACTCAATGACGCCTACAATAGTGAGCAATATGCAGGTGTGTCTGCCATCGCACCAGATAACATCAAGGCTGCTCAGCATGAAGATGCTACAATCAGAGAAGTGATCTCATTTGAAAACAGACAATGGTCTTCAAATATGAAGGACAAAAACAAATAGGACATGAAATGAAGAGACTGGTTCATGAGTGTAGCAAGCTTGTAATAGACAAAGGAACACTTTACAGACAAGCTGGAGAACGGAAACAGTTGGTGTTACCCAGCAAACTGAAACCAGTGGTCTTAAAGATTTTGCACAATGACATGGGCCATTTGGGTCCAAACAAAGTGATCCAGTTAGTAAGGTCATTCTACTGGTCATTCAGGTGAAGAAATATGTGTTCAAACATTGTGCTTGGATTAAACAGAAACAATCTTGTGTTCCAGACAACGCACCAACGTGTTTCATAACTACCAGTGCACACTTTGAACTTTATCTGTTAACTACTTGCTCCTTGAACCAAGCAAAAGAGGATTTTAATATGTGCTTGTTCTTTTATATCACTTAACATGCTTTGCACAGGCCATTAAAAATAAATTGGGCAAAACTGTGTCTGAGAAAATTGCGAGATTATTCCTCGTTTTGACTACCCTTTAAAACTACATCATGATCAGGGGCGTGAGTTTGAGAACCACCTGTTACAGAGACTCCAACAGCTTGCAGGAATCTTCCATTCTCACACAACACCATACCACCCACAAGCAAACCACCTGGTGGAAAGGCTGAATCGGATGCTCCTGCAGATGCTTTGTACCTTGCAAGAAGGTAAAAATACAGAGTGGAAAGGACATTTACCACACATTATCCATGCATACAACTGTACTGTCCAAGACATGAAGCGGGACACTCACCATTCTCCTGTATGGAAGAGCCCCACGCTTGCCAATTGACCTACTCTATAATCTCAACCCAGAAAAGGGGACACAGTCTAGACAAAATTTTGCACACAAGTCTAAAAAGGAAAGAATGCTACACTTCAACCAGGTGACAGAGGGCTTGTCAAGAACCTTTCAGAAAGAGGTGGCAAAGGTTATTATCGTATATTTAAAATAAGACTGAAACTTATTTCTATTAATAAAAACATTTTCCCAGGGCCTCCTGCATGAGTCAGTGCAAATTGGCATAGCAGTGCCTAAGATTTGGGTTAGAAAAGTCAGAATATCTATCCTGCCACATTGCTCTCCAGCAACTCCTTTTGTCCAGATTGCGGGCTTGTGGGTTCAATCGTGGACGTATAGTTGGTGAACATAATCATTCTGTGCATCATCTTACAAAAGGCTTCCATGTTGGATTCGTCGGCTGAGCGACATGTTTTTTTAACCTTTATTTAACCTGGAAAAATCCCATTGAGAACAAATTCGATGGATAGATACTTTATTATTTTTCCCCAAGGGGAAATGTCCTTCTTCAAGGGTGACCTGGCCAAGAAGGCAGCAATAACTAACAATCAATCAATACATTTAAAGGATTAAAAACATGCAACAGTAAAATACAACACAACACCTGAATCAATCGAAGAAAAACAATTACATTCGTCTTTAACAGCATCCTTTAATGGCAGTAATCTATTCAGATAAAGGTTGGATTTTAGACTATTCCATGCGTCTGGAGCACTGTAAGAAGACTGTAATTCCTTGTACTGTAAATGATCTAGGGACTTTAAGTAATATCCATGCAGCAGACCGAGTATGATAAGTGTTAGTGATAATGTAGACCAGGCTACAAAGATACAGAGGGCTCTTACCCAACCAGGCTTTGTAGATGAATACTGTACATACGGTGTAGCTTTCTGCGTGTGTACAGTGACGTCCAACCCACCATTTGGAAGGCAGGATTAGAGGGAATTGCGAGGGGAAAAAAAACGTAACGTTCTGTGAAACCCGCAGTTGCTGAACAACAGATTCAACATGGGAGGCAAAAGTCAGTGGAAGAGCAAACTCTTGAACAAAAGCAGCCTAACATTGATGCAGGTGAAGAAGGACCAGAGAAACCTAGATTTTTCATTACCCAAGAGGAACTTTGCTGAAGAGTAAATTTAAGTCCATCAATCAATCAAATGTATTAATAAAGCCCTTTTTACAACAGCAGTTGTCCCAAAGTATTTTGACAGACACCTGGCCCGAGACCCAAAGAGCAAGCAATACAAGTGATGCACAGTGGCTAGGAAAAACTCCCTAGTAAGTTGGACCTAGGAAGAAACCTATCCATGACTATATTCAGAAAGAATCCAAACATCTGGGACAGATGCAACATCATGAGTTCAATGAAAATAAAAATGTGTCCGTCAAAAGAAGTGTTGCAAGACCAAGACAGTGGTTGCCTAACATATGACCAATTTGGACAATTTTTTCCAGTGATGGCACCCAGGAGCAAACTCATTTACGTCAAGTTCAACTTACCTGATGCCAAGAAATATACTAATACTTACACAGTTCTACATGGTGGACATAAACTTCTTCTTTTCTAAGGAGGGGAGATTGTATAGGGTTGGAAACATTGCCTAAAACATATATATATACACATATATGTGTATATATGTGTGTATATATATATATATTTATATATACAAAAACACTTACCTAAAGGATTATTAGGAACACACTCAACCAATCACATGGCAGTTGCTTCAATGGGGTGTGGTCCTGGTCAAGACAATCTCCTGAACTCCAAATTGAATGTCAGAATGGGAAAGAAAGGTGATTTAAGCAATTTTGAGCGTGGCATGGTTATTGGTGCCAGACGGGCCGGTCTGAGTATTTCACAATCTGATCAGTTACTGGAATTTTCACGCACAACCATTTCTAGGGTTTACAAAGAATGTTGTGAAAGGGAAAAAAACATCCATGTGCGGCAGTCCTGTGGGCGAAAATGCCTTGTTGATGCTAGAGGTCAGAGGATAATGGGCCGACTGCTTCAAGCTGATAGAAGGGCAAATTTGACTGATTAACCACTCGTTACAACCGAGGTATGCAGCAAAGCATTTGTGAAGCCACAACACGCACAACCTTGAGGCGGATGGGCTACAACAGCAGAAGACCCCACCGGGTACCACTCATCTCCACTACAAATAAGAAAAAGAGGCTACAATTTGCAAGAGCACACCAAAATTGGACAGTTGAAGACTGGAAAAATGTTGCCTGGTCTGATGAGTCTCGATTTCTGTTGAGACATTCAGATGGTAGAGTCAGAATTTGGCGTAAACAGAATGAGAACATGGATCCATCATGGCTTGTTACCACTGTGCAGGCTGGTGGTGGTGGTGTAATGGTTTGGGGGATGTTTTCTTGGCACACTTTAGGCCCCTTAGGGCCAATTGGGCATTGTTTAAATGCCACATTCTACCTGAGCATTGTTTCTGACCATGTCAAGGTACAGGATGTTTGCCTTTACGCCTGAATTGTGGAGGGCACTAAGTAATAGACTGGCAGAGGGAATCGACATGCTCAGAATGATAACATTATGTCCCTTTCCAAAAGTACTTACTCCGCTCTCCCCCGACCTACTTCCACTCCGTTTGCGCGTTCACGTGGAGTGTCCGCCACTGGAGTGCCATCCGAAAGCAATTACCGCCTCCCATACCGAGTGAGCATCAATGCTGGCTTGTCGAAGGTGTGTAACAGCCTTTGTGTCAAGATGTGTGGTGTAGATTGAGGGAGAGTGACCGGAGGCGGTATACTGTGAGCGATACATGGGGTATTTATTGTTGAATCCCCTCAATGGCAAAATAAACTAGGAACCGAACGAAAATACACACGGTACAAAACAAATAAACCTCGTGCTCTTTTAGCGGCACGGACACTATAATACAAAAGAAACAAGAACACGCAACTTGGGAGTACAGGAACAAAAGACTGACTTGCAAACAGGAATACACGGGATACTAGAAACTTATTCTAACGAGGAACTCAGGAACACACAGTGACAGGGAGGAAAAATCCACAATGCTCCAACAACTCTCCTCTTGGTCTGGGCACATTATATAGAGGCAGAAACACAAGGCTGAAGGAAATCAATTAATAACACAAGGCTGTAGCCCATAGACTAATCAAGCTGATACAAAAAACAAACTAATAAGCAACACAGGAGCAGATCGCCCAGACCAAGAAGAGAGGCGTGGCTACAAATACACAGGGGAAAACAATACACAGAATAATCACAGGGGGGAGCTAGGAACCAATACAACAAGAATACACTAACACTAGGACGGGCAAAAAGTAAAAAAAGACACAAATAACCGACACATCCACCAGGATGTGACAGAGCCCCCTCTCTATGCCCACAACACTGGGGTGGGCAAAACAAGGGACCCGGGGACAGCAGGGACAGAGGGGGGCCCTGGGTCATAAGGGACAGAAAGCGGCCTGGGGTCAGGAGGGACAGAGGGCGGCGCGGGGTCATAGGGGACAGAGAGGGGCCCTAGGTCATAAGGGACAGAGAGCGGCCTGGGGTCAGGAGGGACAGAGGGTGGCCCGGGGCCATAGGGGACAGAGAGGGGCCCTGGGTCATAAGAAACAGAGAGGGGCCCTGGGTCATAAGGGACAGAGAGGGGCCATGGGTTATAAGGGACAGAGAGGGGCTCTGGGTCATAAGGGACTGAGACTGGCAATGACACTGGGACAAGGGCAGGGAATGGCACTGGGACATGGGCAGGCACAGTCACAGGGACAGGGGTAGGCACTGGCACGGGGACAGGGGCAGGGAATGGCACGTGGACAGGGGTAGTCAATGGTACGGGGACAGGGGTAGGCAATGGCACGGGGACAGGAGCAGGTAATGGCACTGGAACAGGGGCAGGCAATGTCACTGGAACAGGGGCAGGCAAAGGCACTAGAACAGGGACAGGCAATGACACTGAGACAGGAGCAGGCAATGGCACTAGAACAGGGGCAGGCAATGTGTCTGGAACAGGAGCAGGCAATGGCACTAGAACTGGGACAGGCAATGTCACAGGAACAGGGGCAGGCAATGTCACAGGGACAGGCAGTTCAAGGGAGCAGGGGTCAGGTAGTTCAGGCAGCCCGGGGAAAGACAGATCAGGAGGGCTTAGGACAGGCCGGTCAGGAGACCATGGGACAGGCAGGGGGTCTGGGAGCCCGTTGACAGGCAGTTCTGGAGGGCTTAGGACAGGCAGGTCAGGAGACCAAGGGACGGGCAGTTCCGGAGGCCAGGGGTCAGGTAGGACGGGCAGGACGGGGGTCCTGACGAGACGGTCAGCGACGGCTGTCCTGACGGGACGGTCAGCGACGGCTGTGGGCAGGCTACCGCCGGAGGCTCTGGCGGCAGGGGTTCCGGGAGCCCTGGCAGCAGGGGTTCCGGGAGCCCTGGCAGCAGGGGTTCCGGGAGCCCTGGCAGCAGGGTTTCGGGAGCCCTGGCAGCAGGGGTTCTGGGAGCCCTGTAGGCAGGGTGTCGTGGAGCCCTGTAGGCAGGGTGTCGTGGAGCCCTGTAGGCAGGGTGTCATGGAGCCCTGTAGGCAGGGTGTCGTGGAGTTCTGTAGGTAGGGTGTCGTGAAGTCCTGGCAGCAGGGGTTCTTGGAGCCCTGTCAGCAGGGGTTCTGGGAGCCCTGCCGGCAGTAGAGCAGGGAGCATAGGAGCAGGCAGAGGCGGGGCCCGGCGTGGAGCAGGCAGAGGCGGGGCCCCGGCATGGAGCAGGCAGAGGCGGGACCCGGCGTGGAGCAGGCAGAGGCGGGGCCCAGCGTGGAGAAGGCAGAGGCGGGGCCCGGCGTGGAGAAGGCAGAGGCGAGTCGGCCCTCTTGGGAGGCAGACGGGAGGCCGTCTTGGAGTGGTCGGCCATTTTGGAACGGGGTGCCCTAACACCTCGACCAGGGGTACTAGTATGGGAACTAGGTCCCTGAACTGCCCTAGGGGCCTTGGCTGGTGTCCTAGGGGCCTTGGCTGGCGCCCTAGGGGCCTTGGCTGGCGCCCTAGGGGCCTTGGCTGGTGCCCAAGGGGCCTTGGCTGGTGCTCTAGGGGCAGAAACTGGAACCCTAGGGTTGCTAGCCTGGAAGCTAAAGGGGTTGCTAGCCTGGGAGCTAACGGGGTTGCTAGCCTGGGAGCTAACGGGGTTGCTAGCCTGGGAGGTAACAAGAGGACTAGCCTGGAAGCTAGAGGTGGAATCAGCCTGGAAGCTAAGAGGGGGACTAGCCTGGAAGCTAAGAGGGGGACTAGCCTGGAAGCTAGAGAAGCTGGGAAGGGGGCTAGTCAGGAATGGCGTCTGCCGGATAGCCTTACGTGCCCACTTGGGGGGAACCTCCCACTCCTCCTCATCGTCCCAGGTAAAGCTCTCCTCGTCAGAGCTCAGGTCTGAATCGTAGAGGCCTACATAGGAATCCGGGTGTCTGAACACTCGACGGGGAAGGATGTAGTCCCCGTCCACGGCCTCCTCAAAAGAAAAAGGATCCTTCCAAGGTAAATCCTCCTCCTCAACCCAGGTAACACTCTCTTTGTTAGAGCTCTGGTCGGATCTGTCAAGGCCTATATAGGGGTCAGGGCGTCTGAAAACTTGGCGTGGAAGGACGTAGCCCCCTTCCACAGCCCCCCTGACCGAAAGAGGATCATACCGTGGTACATACTCCTCCTCATCGGAGCTACTGACATCCCACATAGACGTGAAAATGGAAATGCTCCTCAGGCTGCTCTCTCGCCACGACGCGGGGAGAGAGAGAGTTCGCAGCCTGCGCCTCACCCAAACAAATACCGCCGAGAGCCATGGAACAGCTCTCCGGAACCGATCTCGTAATCCCTCTTGGTGGTTGGAGCATTCTGTCAAGATGTGTTGTGTAGATTGAGGGAGAGAGACCGGAGGCGGTATACTGTGAGCGATGCATGGGGTATTTATTGTTGAATCCCCTCAATGGCAAAATAAACTAGTAACCGAACGAAAATACACACGGTACAAAACAAATAAACCTTGTGCTTTTTTAGCAGCACGGACACTATAATACAAAAGAAACAAGAACACGCAACTCGGGAGTACAGGAACAAAAGACTGACTTGCAAACAGGAATACACGGGATACTAGAAACTTACTCTAACGCGGAACTCAGGAACACACAGTGACAGGGAGGAAAAATCCACAATGCTCCAACAACTCTCCTCTTGGTCTGGGCACATTATATAGAGGCAGAAACACAAGGCTGAAGGAAATCAATTAATAACACAAGGCTGTAGCCATAGACTAATCAAGCTGATACAAAAAACAAACTAATAAGCAACACAGGAGCCGATCGCCCAGACCAAGAAGAGAGGCGTGGCTACAAATACACAGGGGAAAGCAATACACAGAATAATCACAGGGGGGAGCTAGGAACCAATACAACAAGAATACACTAACACTAGGACGGGCAAAAAGTAACAAAAAGACAGAAATAACCGACACATCCACCAGGATGTGACACTTTGCAGTAACAAGTTGTTATTTGAGATATCAGACATCCCAACCTGGTTATGCGGGAAAATCAAATTAGATCAGCACTTTGTGAAATACTCAAACAAGTCAGTCTGGCACCAACAACCATGCCAAAGTCACCTAAATCACTTTTCTTCAGCATTCTGATGCTTGGTTTGAACTGAACAGATCATCTTGACCATGTCTAAATGCATTGACTTGCTTCTTTGTGATTGGCTAATAAAATGTTTGTAATTTGTGCATTAACGAGCAATTGAACAGGTGTACCTAATGAAATGGCCTCTGATCCACCAATACTCCATTATTGGAGTACTGAAATGTGGCCAGTGAAGAGGACTGGTTAGGTGAAGATGGGAAAGATCCGACATTTGAGCCAGGTAAAACCTAAGACAGGCATAGCCATGCATCTGTGCACATCATAAATACAAGCACAGTATACTGAACTGTAAACAGGTCGTGGAGCTGGGGCCATCGCTGTGCGGAATAGGTTTGAGTGTGTATAGAGGTGGCGCAAGCAGAATAATAAATAGATTTAGATTTATCTAACCCAAAACCCAGGCAGCGCTATGCCAATTTGCGCTGCCTCGTTCAGGAGGCCCAGGGTAATTCAGAGAACCCATGGTCGGGTTCGAACCTGTGACTATCATGACAGACTGTCGTGCAATGCAAAGACTTAGCCCACTACGCCACGCGGACCCCCTAAGAAATAATGCAAAGAGTGTCTGAACACTTGTATTATGCTCCCCCACCAAAAAAAGTTAGCTTTTTTCACATTTATCCTTGAAAATGTAAAAACTCTAGCTATGTTTCTCTCATGATACATATCATTCACTCAAAGTTATTTTCTTTAAAGGCTAGTAAAATGTGCTCCAGTGGCTTCTGCAATCTGCCCTAATGGCTTTATATACCTCATTTCCTGAAACAGTCACTTTGATTTACCTTAGCTGTGCAGGCAGCTGGGAGGACATTGGAATTCCACCAGATAGGTCCCATGTACAACAGTCATAAATAACCCTGTTCAACAGATTAATTGCTTTTTGCCTGAGTGCCATTCCTCCATTTTGGTGCATGGTGGGACCTGAGGCTGCAGTATGATAGCGTGGTGTCATCCTTCCATCTCAGTTTATTCAGACTCCAGAACCACTGTTTACTCATGGTGATGTTTAGAAATCTTTCTAGTTATGGTCTATTCTCCTTTATAATAAACCAAGATATATATATATATAGGTCTCCTCACAAAAAAAGTTAATATAACTCAACCTGTAACACAACCATGGGTCACTACAGCACCACCTTTACATTGGGTTATTTTAACACAATTAATTTTAACCAAGCAGATTGCGTTGATTCTTTTAACCCAATACATTTGGTTATTAACACTACAGTACCAGTGATCCAGGCATGTGTCAATATAGCCCATACTTTACATTGGGTTATCTAAGTAACCTACAGTTGTTTTATCAACATCCCAAAATTTGCTTTATACTAACACATTAGTATTTTTTATATTAGTGACATACACATAAGAATAAGATAAAAATGAAAAATAAAAACACTGTGTGCCAAATCATTATGCAAATTGAAATTAAGTGTCATAAACATTAAATATTTTGTTTTTCAATCAAACTCATGGATGGTATTGTGTCTCCGGCCTCTGGATCACTGAAATCAATCTCAGACTGCTGTGATATTTAGTTTGCCATGTGAGCCCAATTAAAGGAAAACTACTTAAGAAGGATGTTCCACATTATTAAGCAGGCCACAGATTTCAAGCAATATGGGAAGTAAAAAGAATCTCTCTGCTACGGAGAAGCGTAAAATAGTGCAATGCCTTGGACAAGGTAAAAAACATTAAATATTTCACGATTCACTTAAGTGTGATCATTGTACTGTGAAGAAATTTGTTGATGATTCAGAGCACAGACAGGGTTTGTGCAGATAAAGGCATAAAGAGGAAGGTTACTGCCAGAAAAATTCATCGGATTAAGAGAGCAGGTGCTAAAATGCCATTACAAAGCAGCAAACAGGTCTTTCAAGCTGCTGGTGCCTCTGGAGTCCCGCAAACCTCAAGGTGTAAGATCTTCCAGAGGCTTGCAGTTGTGCGTAAACCTACTATTCGGCCACCCCTAGCCACTGCTCACAAGCAGAAATACATGAAGACTAATTTTCAAACAGTCTTGTTTACTGATGAGTGCCATGCAACCCTGGATGGTCCAGATGGTTAAAGTAGTGGATGGTTGGTGGATGGCCACCATGTCCCAATAAGGCTGCCACTTCAGCAAGGAGGTGGCAGGGTCAGGTTTTAGGCCGTATTTATGGGGAGAGAGCTGGTAGGCCACTTTAGGGTCCCTGAAGGTGTGAAAATGACCTCTGCAAAGTATATAGAGTTTCTGACTGACCACCCTAATGGTTGGTGACTTGGAAATTATACTGACTTTCATTTGCATCGACCATTTAGCAAAATCAGTGTAAAATATTATTTGCATAATAATTTGGAATGTGGTGTAATCATAATATTTTAAATAAAAACAAAGAAAATGCTATTTATTAATTGAAAGCCAAAATAGAATTTACCTAATGTGTACAAAATAATTACATACAGTATATAGCATTTAACAAATAATAGTGTTACACTTTATTAAGATAGTCAAGATTACTAGCTGTATGTTCCAAAGTTGTTGTAGTGGTTGTGTGGGTGTGTAGATATGAGGCAGGATGCTGGATCTCTCTGGTTACTCACAGTTTTTTATGTGAAACAGCAGCAGGAGGCGGAGCCTTTTCCAATACTGCTGGTGAGGGAACTGCAGCAGGGTGCAGAGCCACATCCATGACTTCTGGTGAGTTGAAAGCAGCTGGCCTGGTACTGTTGGGTCGTATGGGAGACCAATAAAGTCCTGCTCTGACTCTTTCCAGAAGCTGTCGTCCATTAACTCTGCCTCCTCTTCATCAGATGAGAACAGTTGTAGGTCCTTGAAAAGGTAGAAAGGGGCTGAAAGCTCAGGAGAAGGTGTTCCTTTTGAGATGTTGCTCCTCCATGGAGAGTTGCCAAAGTAGACACGGTCAAACTCCTATTCCTCCGTCTCTGTTAACTTCCTGAGTTAATCTGTCGCAGTGGCTTGGCAGCGAGAGTGCAGACTTTTGATCCTGCGACCTCCACTGTTTCCGGTGTGTAATTTCTGTAAAGGCGGGTGTGTAGAAAGGAGGCAAGATGCAGTATCTCTCCATGTTACATTTATTTTAACATGGAAACCAAATAACGAAAGCCAGTGGGCTATCGAGCAGAACGGGTGACAGTGATGCCCAAAACAAATGTCTAGCAAGCGTATACTTCCAGACAGTGCTAGACATATGTAGAGTTAACCATCTCAGGACAAATCATTAACAACTCACTAATGTACTGTAGTACCTCACAATATGTAGATGTAACCTTCTCAGGAAGAATATAACCACTTACAGTACTTTAGTACAGACACAGAACAGTGGAATATACACCACTGGACTTACAATCAAGATAGCATGAAAACATATCCCAGAGAGCGGTCGACTCGGTACCAATGTGTTATTAACACCTAGGTTCATTTTGTGCCGGAGTTGTCCTTTAACACTAGAACCGCCAAACGCTGACGCCATCTGGAGTTTGAGTTTGTAATTAAAATAAGACTACACCCTCCTCCTTCCTTGACTTTTCCTAAATATGTTTATTTTACATTATTCCGTTGTCCAATTTCAAAAATCTCAAACAGAAATATTTTTATAGATGATTTCCATGTTTCTTTACCCCTAATTCCTACTAAAACCGCCAAAATCCGACGCCGCCTAACGTTGCAACCCACGTAGTCTGACGCAGGGCTCACATTATGTCCCCAAATAAGGTCCACTGAACCACGGCTGGTAGGGAACTACATTTAACAAGGGAATAACGTTGAACATGTGAAGATCATGACGTATCATGTAAGTAGAATTGATTTTGCTAGGGTGGAGTGTCGGGGATGGAGGACGGGTCTATACATTTGCGACTTTCATGCCATTGTTCACAAGTTCAAATCCAGACAGACACTTTGTGTGTGTTTTGTTCTCCATTGCAGCGTGATGCAGACAGGCAATTGTCAGTGTTTTTGTAATGTTAACCCTAACCTTAAAGGAGAATTCCGGGCGATTTCAAAACGTAGCTCTGTTGTTTGCATATCAGAAGTGCTGTACGTAGCGTTAATAACTCAAACATCTGTATTGCCAAAACCGTGTTTACCTTTTGCTGCCAATAGACAACCATTATGCATTTACGGGGCAAGTTAAAAACCGTGCTTTGAGCCACTGAACATGTTCAAAATGTCCAAACTAGTCCAAATCCATTTGCACTGATTCCTTATAATAAACACAGCAAGTTTGAACAAATAAGTTTGTGTACATACCTTAGTTTATTTCCCATTTTACAGTGAAGTCCACACTAGTCGATTGTCAAAGTCATAAAATTCAATTTTCCAAAACGTATTTTTTCCGCAAAAAAAAAACAATTCGCTGTGGTTATATCCAAAAACTACTTTGCTCGGGTGTAAACTGACACTTGCATTCACAGCTGCCAAGAGTTCAAGAGTTATCGCGCATGAACAGGGGTAATTAAGCAACACTGTTGAGGAAACGGTGTCGACTTGCTACATTATTTGGACATTAAATTAACCTTTAATTGTTATTTTAACTTGTGTTTGTCACCTTGTGTGTCTAACAAGGCCAAACATTCAAGGGTTTGTAAACTTCTGATAAGAGCCATTTGGGTGATTTCTGTTATCAGTATGGTTTACAAAGGAGCCAAACAAGTATGTGATAATTTATGGCTTCATATTATCACTATCCTTACATTACAGTCAGATTTTTTGAATTACCAGTCATATTGTCAAAATCAATGCTAAAAATGCAAAACTTCTAACAGGGTATGAACTTATGAACACTTAAGAGAATTGTTTTGCAGTCTGAACTTTTGCAAGGAACTGTATCCATAGACTTCCAATAATGTGCGCTAATTCTAATTCTGCATTTATTTGTATCCACTGTAAAAATCTCAAACTATCCCTTTAATATTCAAAAACTTAGTTTGGCTGGGGGTAACTTTACTGTGCACGTGGGTATGATAAAAGCGAAAAATAAAAACATAATTAACAACACTGAATTACATTTTGTGTGAATGGGAAAAACTGTTTTATTTAGAATATTTCATTTATTATTATGTAAAGCCCATGTGAATGCATGATCCTTCACTCGAGGGTAGAGAGAACAATTCGTCGGAAGGCGTAAGACATTGGAAAGCTACTCTTTTATGTTTGGGTTTTATCTGGAGGGTGAGAAGCAGATTTTGTATTTGCCTGTTATCTGCTGGCACTGCTGTTATTTATTCCCTTGTTTAATTCCCACCCTCCCACTCACTGTACTGACTGAGGATATACTGTAGGGCCCAGCATGCACATCCCAGACACTAGCTGTATACTGATGATGGTAGATATGATTTAATAACGGAATTTAGTACTTCCACAATTTATTGGTGGCAAACCCCATTGATATACCCAGGTTTACCCAGTGCTATTTCTATGGAACATACTCCTGGAGATTTAATGGAAGGACAGACATGATCAAAGATTGCAATTGATTTATTTTTTTAAATGCATTAATGTAAACTCCATCAAACACCATCTCATGCATTTCATTATTAAATATATTCTCCCACAAGGGTGTAAATGATTTGATTGATGAATACTACCATTACATTTTTAAAATGTGAAACATTTTTAAACATCTTTCAGTTTTCATTAACCTAAAAATCTGTAAATTTATCGTCTGTCGAATGCTCTTTGGTTTTAAATTTCATTCATATACTCTGCCTGACTAACGGTGAAATGTCAGGCAGTGTCGCAGTTCCACACCCTGAGCTGTCTTCCCCTCTCCGTTTGTATCCTTTCCCCCCTTTCTGGTTCCATTGTATGTATATCTGGTCTGTTCAGTGTGTGTTTGTCCATTCCTGGTTCCAGTAAATATTATCCCCATTCACATGAAGGCACCCGTCCTTGAGCACCAGTTCCAATCTACTATCATCACCTGCACCTGCTGTCCTGCCACACCTGGGCTGATTGCGGCTCTCCCTACATAAGGGAGTTCACAGCGATCAGTCCTCGCCAGATTATTATACTATGTAGTACATGAAATCCCATATTCCCTGTCTGATTGCAGAGCAGTTTGTTCATTTTTGCCTTTTTTGTAGTTAGTCTAAGTACTATTTTTTGACTTTTTGTTTTGTGCTAATTCCAGTTCTCTGTTTCTCTATCACCGGTGCTAATTCCAGTTCTCTGTTTCTCTATCACCAGAACATTCCTGTGACAATAATCTGCTACCTGTGCTCTCCTGGATACCTGCCTGTAACCCTGGACACTTGACCGTACTCTCATGGATACCTGCCTTTAACCCCTGGACATCTGACTGAGCTTTCTTGGTTATCCACCAGTCATTTCTGGACACCTAACCGGCTCTCCTGGATACCTGCCTGTAACCCTTGGATTCCTGTCCATACTCCCAACTATACCCACCTGGCATCCACAGTTATTCCTACTAGGTTTCCTAGTATTGCTGCCAGTCTATTCCAACTATCAGACTGAGCCCACTAGGCTCTGGGCTACCATATCAGATACAACTCTACCCTTTTCTTACAACTACTATTCAATAAATTACATTATTGTTGAACTCACCATTTTCTGCGTTTGGATTCTCTCCTTGTATTTCTGAGCCTTATCCTGACAGGCAGAGAATCGTTTCATTAACCTCAATATATAATTCTACATGGCAAGTTTATGATTTCATTTTTTTATTTTGATTCAGAACATGAAAGAAAATTAAAAAACAAAACCAATGTTCGAATAATTATTAAATTGACTTATAAATTTTGTGTGTGATCTTGTAATCTGAGCTGTTTACACTCTAAGCTAGGGGTGGGCAATCATTTTTGCTTGAGAGCCTCATTGAGTTTTTGAAACCAAGTGAAGGGCCGCATACTACAGCTATGTGTAAAAAAAATGAAAATGTGGGCCCATAGACGTATGATGCATATAATGCATTCCCCCTTTCTTACATAAGAAAATAAAAAATATAATTTTACAGAATATGGCTGGGGATTTACATGCAGATGAGGGTCCATCTACCTCCATGCAGAATCTTAGCAGTGTAACAGTTCATGCAGTTGTCTGTCCTCATGTAAATATTTGATCTGTGTTTGTATTAGACTTTATCAACCATGTTGAAGTACCTTGTCTTTCCAGTTGCCTGCAAAAGAGCTGTATAAGGTCTATTTTCAAAGGCAAATTAGAAAAAGTGACAAGAGATGGACCTCATACAGCTTCAAATAGAGAAAAAAAGGGTCAACATAAAAAAGACCAGACTTGAAACGAAATTGCTAGAGCACCAGCTTAAGGTGGGAAACAGTATGGAACATCAATGTGACATTTGTTGTTAAATGGTGTATAAACCAATAAATACAAATGTATTTTTATTACAAGAAATGGAGAAATAAATAAACAATGATCAAAACTTGACTGTTTACTGATTTTAATTAAAGTGATTTTGGCAAATCATGTCTCGTACCACCCAGACATTTCTTTTGGTCTACTGGGTTCACTTGGGGTTCCTATTGGGCATCTTCATCAAGTGAAGGGGGGGCCCTCTCACCTCTCATGGTGGCAAAGTTGTGAGGAACAACACATCAGCTGTGATGTCACATGCCCTCTCTGGACTGACCCTGAGCCCACGCAGGCACTGAAATCTGACCTTCAGTATGTCTAGGTTAATCTCCACCTTGACCCATGTTCTGCTGTGGGCCAAGTTGAATAGTGCCTGTGGTCCAGGTTCAGGTTCAGGGTAGGGTGTCATCATATAGGGCAGACAAGGGTACCCTCTGTCCCCCAGCATGTAACCACTGAACTGTATTATAATGGTAGTTAAATTTTATAATTACAGAAATAAAATAATAATAATAAAAAAATGTGTTCCTTCATAGTTGTATTTGGGTAATTCACACAGAAAATATATATATATGGTTTAGAGCTGTTTTGGATATATATATATATATATCCAAAACTCAACTAAAGAATGGCACTCTTGTGTATCTGAGTGTTTCCATATCAATTCCAGATCATGGCTTTAAAAACAGCTCTGAGGCTTATTTCTAATCTATAAAACACCTATGTATTTAACAAGTTGCATAGGGATTAGGATATACTGTTTTATCGAAAGTTGCCTACTCATTCAAAACAAACCTGTATAACAACAAGAGCTAAATGCATTTCCCGGTGAACAGCAAATGTCGGGGACAACATGTTTACTGATGACTGGTTTCGCTGTCCAATATCCTCAAGTGTAGAACTATCAGCAGGATGTCTGATATTTCCAGATTTGTTTCCCCTTAATAATCCGATTTATCTAACCCAAATCCCGGGCAGCACTTGTCAACTTTGTGCTGCCTTGTGTAGGAGGCCCAGGGAAAATCAGAAAACCCATGGTTAGCTGCTCTCGTGGTACAGATGAAAATGGCTATTGATGTGGCTCTGGCCCATTTTTCTGCAGCCTTGGATGGTGTACAGGCTACTGCTGTTGAACATGCTTGGTGTTTTGAAGGATTTCGAAAATGACTCTGTTTATAGCGAGCAGGATTGTAGTTCTGGAGCAGGCAGTAACCCATTTGGAAAAAATAAAAACATTAAATAAGCAAGAAGACTGTTCCAGATTCTGCAATCTTCAGATGGTCGGATAGCTAAAGGCTGCTGAGGGCAGCAACCCGGTTGGATATTTGTCTGGGTTCTTTGCAGAGATCCTCCTTTCTATTTTCCAATCGCTTCCGAAATTGGACCGGGCCCATCGCATTGACAGGCTTCCAGCTGGTGGGGGTGACAGCTCTAAACCATGTGTCTTCATTTCCCGGTTCACTTCTTCCCTAACACGGAAGCTGTGTTGCTGCGGAAGGGGAGAGCAGAACTTGTTTTCCATGGCAGAAAGGGGTTTGGATTCCCAAACTTTAGCTCAGCTGTTGCAATGAAGAGGGCTAAAAACCTCCCAGTGAAATGACTGCTTTATGATCAAGTGATACATTTTGGCCTGCATTTCTTTGCATGGCTTCAAATTCAACATTCAGGGCAGAAGACACTTTGACTCCCACGAGGACGCCCAGCGATGGTATGATCGGCACTTTGGTAACGTGTGAGGTTGTATATGAGATGTGATTTTTGTAGTGCGACGGATGACACAGCATGATAGCGTATTTTTCCATACATTGCAAATTATGAGTCGTTATGAAATCAGTAGACTGTAAACATGGGCATGTTTTCATTTAGGTAGTAGACTCTAACCAAGGCCATGTTTTCATTTTTAACAAATTGCCAGTTAGATGTGTTTAATAACTCCATAAAAAAATATTTGGTTGGCTTTGTGTATTTTTTACAAGGTAATTGTGATGCACCCAGTGGGCGCTTTTATTTTGGAAGCATTCATTTGGGTGTCAGACTCATATTAGGTAGTGGGCTGGATTTGTTCAAATGGGACCTCATTGGGGCCTGATAATATTTTGCTAAAATCAGTTTGACTCTAAACACGGTTATTTAGGCAGCTGGCAGATTTATCTGAAATCGTTAAAGAAGGCCTACAGATATGAATCAATGCATTGTTGGCACATGAAAAAAACACTATGTAGTATTACATGAAAAATACACTATGTAGTATTACATGAAAAAACACTATGTAGTATTACATGAAGCAATCAGAAAAATACAGGTTGAACAGAAAGCCTTTTACTATTCATCACTGACAAGAATACATTATCAAGTACAGATGAGAGAAGTGGAACTATTGCCAATTAATTATAAACGCCATAGAAATCATGTTGTTTTCTACTACTGTTAACTATTAATAATTACATATTATGTTTGAATATCTGTGTTAAGTAATAATTATGCATTTGAAAAATTAAGGTTATGGTAATTAAACACCAGATGTCAGTCCAGAATAGCTGTACAAATCAATCAGAATAGCTGTACCAATCAATCAGAATGAACTACAGAAATTGCATGTGAAAACACCAAAATGTTAAATTACAAAAAGTAGAAGAATAAAGTACAGCAAAAATGCCTTTTATAAGTGCCACAGAAAGCATTTAATACAACTATTAACAACAATACCTACATGGTGTGTTTGGAATTTTAAAGCATACAGTAACTCACGCCAAAATGCAACGTAAGGTCTTTTTTTTATGCACCCGGGTCAAACTTTCATTTAAAAGCATTATTAGGACAGAAACGCCACTTTTAAGATTTTCCAAATTTTTGCTTTTGATCGAATCGCCTATTGAACTGGAGTGATAGGGGCACTAATATGATAGTCTTTTAAAAATAGCGATTTTGATGCTAAGAAGGCTCGACACAACATGAAACTTTGCTCGAAGTATCAACGGTAGCTGTACACATGAACTTGAGCATTGATTGAACA
This sequence comes from Umbra pygmaea, assembly GCA_016801145.1. Classification (NCBI taxonomy): domain Eukaryota; kingdom Metazoa; phylum Chordata; class Actinopteri; order Esociformes; family Umbridae; genus Umbra; species Umbra pygmaea. The sequence continues at coordinate 4,495 of JACXGM010010721.1, read as the reverse complement.
TTGCTTGTGTACACAGAGTTTAATAAAAACAAGGGTTTTGTACAACTCAGTTTAGCAGTTTGTGTTTCTGCTGGCTGCCATTTTGCCAGTCATAATTAGGATGGCAAAGTAATTCGCTAACTTTATACATTTGTCCAGAATAGCTGGTTCAGATACCGTGGTTATTCCAGCTGCCCTGTAAACATACATTTAAAATTCCAGTGCAATAGGGAGGCTTGCTGGTTGACACCTGACATTTTTTGTTTTTTTACCAGCCTGTCAACATCAAGGACCAATTTCTGGGCAGTTGCTATTTTCATTGTCATTCAGATGTTTGTGTGTCAGCAGATTGCACAGTTTGGACTTGTCAGTGTTCATCACCAAGAAAGCCTGCATGCATAAATATGTTTTCCTAAACATACAAAGTATCTTTGAAGCAAACACTGTCATCTTTAAGTAATTTGGTGTCAGGCATTGATAGAAGGAATCCAAATCACCAGATGCAAATTTATCTTGCAAGGGTGCACTACAATGTAATTCGATCAACTCCATTTGGAGTTCCTTTGACACATCTGATGGCTTGATGAACTGAGAGCAAAAAAGTCCTTCTCCAGTTGAGTGAAGACAGTGTATCAATTGTTAAGCTCACATATAAGTGTGGACAGCACGTTCTTGTAAGTGTCCATATTCTGGGGATCGACAGGTAGAGAGTTTTGACAGGGGACGTGGACTGAGTTGGGCTGGGACAGAACCAATTTCATTTGAAAAGCACAAACACTATTATTGTACTCTGTGACGAGTTTGTTGCAACCTTGCATGCTTATATTCAACACATTCAAGTGTTCTGTAGTGCCCACTAAAAAGGCAAGATCCCTGAGCGATTCTGGTTTATCCAACTCTGTCACTGGCTTTCCTTTCTACTGCAGGAATTGGGCAATCTCTGTGCGTAATTTGAAGAAATGTTTGAGCATTGCTCCTTGGCATGATAAGAGCCTTAAATTGCAGATGTTTTAGTCCATTTGCTTGGGTAGAATTTACAGTTTGGACCACAGCACGTATGGTGGTGTCCATTTTTAACCTCTTGCTGCATAAACTTCTTGGTGTAATAGAGTGAAAGTTCTAGAACACTTGCTCTGGGTTAACAGCTTGAAGCTTCTCTGAGCTTTACAACACCACCTACCTTTTATACAAACATTGAAGGTGCGCCGTTGATTGCCACACTGACTGCGCTATTCCAGTCCACCTCCAATCTATCTAGGGCCCCGACAAGGCTAAAAAGCATGCCATTGGTTGTTGTAGTGTCTGTCATTGGCACCAGCACCACAAAATCCTCAGTGACAGTCAAAGATGCTTCCACACCACAAATAAATATTCCTAATTGGGCTACATCAGTCACGTTGGTGCTTTCATCAATAGCAATAGAGAATTCAGTTAATGGCTGAACATTGCCTTTTAGTTAACTGTTCAAATCTACTGCAAGTTCCCCGATTTTCTCTGCCACAGTACTTCTCGACAAGCTAATGTGGATAGATAGTAGTGCAAGCTTTAATTCATGTATATACATTTTATTTACATACCATTTATGATCATATCAAAGAAAACTATTACTTTACTCATATAGTTGATAGTAACTCTATGCAAACACCAGCAGGCAATATCTCTGACATCAATGGTCTACATCATGATAGTCAGTGGTTCAAGGCAGGGTTAGTGGGAATTGGTAATGGGGGAAAATGGCGGAAAAAAACAAAAATTGTGACCTATGCGTTGGGCATCAAGATACGAAGTCATTAAGTCATTACGCTTCCGCTACAAGAAGTAATGCAGGCGCCTGTCACAAGTGTGGTGTGTGGAGTAAAGAGAGACCGAGAAGGAATGGCGTTTGCAGGTTTTAATGAAACAATAGCGGGCTTCCGGGCTTTATATGTATCCTACTGTTTAGTCCTTAGCACATCCCTCATTGATGTGGACTATAATCTACCCACTCAGGGTGGTTGTGGTCTGTTGGTGTCCCTTTGGTGGCGTGGTCTTGGCAATGTGGGTTGATCGGAAGCATGCCTGTTTGCTCCTGCCCAAGTTTTTCTTTGTGCAGGACCGCGTCTCCTGTCACCCGTCTCAGCCCCAGATGTTATGTTACAATAGTTTGTGCCAAGGGACTAGAGCCTTTCTGTCCTTTCTCAGTCTCCATTAAAGTCTCATTCATTTGTGACGGGGGACGAGAGGCAGATTATATATTAATTTTGGGGGTCTGAGCTGTACCAAGATATTAGACCCAAGGTACACCAACTCTAATGTTTTTGATGTCATGTTCATCCTAGGAGGACCCAAACCATGGAAAATGCCTCAGCACCATGCGGCCTGATGACCTCTTCCTGTCCCAATCCTTTGTCCTCCCCGCTGTGCTGGTGCCCAAATCAAAGCTGTTGGTGATCACGTTTCCAGCTGGGGACTACAGCTGTACATCTCCAGAAAGCGTTGTGATCTCTCTTTTCACAAGACCACCAAAATGTGTTGATGCTACACAAAAACTATGGTCACAGCCCACCCAATCCTGTCTTCTTTTTAGGACAATATCTGAACACTGATAAACAATGTGACCTTAGAACAATTGGGCTGTGTACAGTACCTACTGATCCCCCACTCAGTACAGCGAGAAGAGGACTGGCCACCCCCTTGAGTCTGGCCTCTCTAGGTTTCTTCCTAGGTCCCACCTACTAGAGAGTTTTTCCTAGCCACTTGTGCATCACTTGTGTTGCTTGCTCTTGGGAGTCTTGTGCCGAGTGTCTGATAAAGCATTTTGTGATAGAGTAACATGTGTGCATGTGATGGAATTTTTCCAATGACATCCCGCTAGTCAAGGGACTTCAATAAACACACAGACCAGTAATGAGTGTTGTACATAGAAAATTAATATTCAAGTTGATCATCAGCAACCATTACTTCAACATTATACATGTACATATTTGTAAATAAACATCCAAATAGATCTCTTAATAAATGTTCTTAGGTTTATATTTTTATTACTCTGTAACTGAACATGTTTTTAAACATTGAGGCATAACTTTTCAAATCTAAGACACTTGTTATTTTATGCAAATACAGTTTCAGTGTAACCCTGTGTATGGACTATTTATGTTCTAGTTGCTTCCCTGTGTGTGTCTTTTATTTAGACTGCTTCCCTGTGTTTATGGTTTTGTTTAGTTCCCCCTAGTGTTCGTTCAATGCTTTGCATGGTGTTTCAGTTCTGCCTTATGTGTTATGTTTTCCTTGTGTTTCTTCAATGCTGTGCATATGTTTTAGTTCACCGTTTAAGTTGCTACCCTGTGTGTTTTTGTTAAGATTTCTACTCTGTGTGTGTTGTTTTGGTTTCATTTCCCACCCCACTGTCACATGACTATTACATGTTTCCGTTGTCCAATAGATCTTCAGCATGTTTCATCAGTACACAGGTGTTTCCTAGTCACCCTTCATTAAGCATGGTATTTAGTTGATTGTTTCAGTCATTCCCTTGTCAGTTATGGTTTCCTGCTCGTATATCTGTTCGTATTGTTTTTATGTTAATTATTCTGATAGTCCTGCTTCGCCCCAGTTTTGATCAGTTTTGATTTGAAAGTGTTTCAAGAATAAACACTGTTGTTTGGAAGCACTTCGCTATTGTCTCGCTCTGTACACAACACCATGGATAGACGTGAAATTCAGTAACAAGGGTATATACAACTGTGATCTTGGAGAGCAACTATCCTGTTTCCACTCCAACCTTCATTTTGCAATAATATTGAAAGAATTAGCTGTTAACAACTAAACAAATCTACATTATCTGGGGTTGGGGTGAAAACCTAAAATAACTGTAGGTCTAGATGAACAGCAACTGCTATCAAGGCCGTAAGCATGAAGTGACCAAAGGGGGGGAACAAATATGTATATATATACTGTATATATTAGCCTATCAATATATTGGTGATGACATTTTGAGCATACTTACATGTTGGAGGGGGAGTGTCTCATCGAATATATAATATGAATACAGCCTTGACATAATGAGTGCAACGCATGCAACAGGTTAGATATTTATATTTCAATCAAATTTATGATGACAATGTTCATTTTTCTTCATCAAAGATGAAATGTTATTCAAAAAAGAGCTAATGCAATGGTATTTAATAATTTATTATTATTTACAGTTCCTCAAATAGATCATTTTCCTCACAAAATCCTTTGTATTCTTTATCATGAGAGGTGTATTTATCTCAGCCTGATCTCTTAGAAATCTGTGAAACTGCCACGGAGTATGACAATCAGAATCCGTGACAGTTCCACGCAGTGGCGGCGCCAGAGTATTTTTTTTGGCATAACTATGGTGGGGCTAATCCACACAGTGGTTGGGCTCAAATCAACGTCTGAATTTCAATGTACATGCACAATAGAATAGAGCATAACATCATTCCCAGTAGCTAGAAATACCACGTCGGACGAACTCCTTTTTTCACACGCAAATTACATCTAGAGCAACCGACGT
>JACXGM010010720.1:0-25903 GCA_016801145.1 Umbra pygmaea | reverse complement strand
TGTCTCTAATTAGTGCATAGTAAATTAGAGGGGGAACTGTTTGTTTGGGGAGCATACCCTGAAGAAGGCTGTTTGTGCCGCTACGCGTGGGTAGCTTCTTCCCATATATTTTTAAATTTTCTACTATGATATAGCCAGTAATATTAAAGGCTTTTTATAATTTTAAGAAGAGTGCCTTGGATTTCCTTCTTTCCAATATTCCTGGACTATTTTTTGCTTCGTGGCAGGTCACATTATCCGCCTGAAAGAGGCCAATGCCATCAGGGAATACTGTTTCCATGAGTGTACATGGGCTGCAACAATGCTTAGGTAGTGGTACGTGTCAAAGTAACATCCACATGAATGGCAGGACCCAAGGTTTCCCAGCAGAACCTTGCCCAAAGTATCACACTGCCTCCACAGGCTTACCTTCTTCGCATAGTGCATCCTGGTGTCATGTATTCCCCAGGTAAGCGAAACACATGCACACGGACATCCATAAGCTGTAAAAGAAAAAGTCATTCATTAGACCAGGCCAACTTCTTTCCTTCTTCGCACCACTTTTGATAGGTACTGACTCCTGCAGACCAGGAACACCCCACAAGATCTGCAGATTTTGTCCGGTCATTTTTCAAATCTCTAGACACAAAACTCATAACTGATGATCAAAATGCTAATTTTTCAAAACTTGTCAATTGCTTGGCAACAACACTCATTAACCTAATATAATTTGTTAATTGAACTAAAATCACCTGTGCAAAATGAAATTACATCTGAGATAACTTGCTATTATTTTCATTACAACGGTTTTACTATCAATTGATACAACTGTTAAAAATGCTAAGAAACTGTTGCATTACTCTGAATGTATAGTTTTATTGAAACTGACCAACAATACTCTGTTTAGATCATGAAAGTTTCAAGATAACAAGATCCATTGACCAATTACCATGAAACATGAACCAATTAGACTACCTACATTATCTATGTACTGTATGTAATATTTGAACCTCGTTCTTTGTCAGACGATGTTTTTATGGTCCCAAGTACTACTTTTCCAAAATGTTTTCAGATTTTACATTACTGTATATATGCAGGCGCTTGTAATTGCTTTCCCAGTACTGCTCACTCGATACTGATGATTGATTTCTCATTGTGGTATGAATATCTTGTGAAATAAGTAGTATCTACCTACTACAACATAGCGATAACATAGAGCTGGCAGGTGATTCAGGTCACAATAGAGGTCAAGCAGTGAGAGGAGGAAGATGAGGAAGACGTGGTGGTCAAAGGAAAGGCAGGAGACTGGCACTTCTTCTGAGAGGTGGTCATGGATCTCGTCATAGAGGAGGGCTTAGACCTCACCAGAGAGGTGGACATGAGCCTCATTTGAGAGGTGTGGGGGAACATGGTAGAGTATAAGGCGACGGAACAAGACAGCGGCAGCAACAGCAAAGAATGTCCAATGAAATCCGAGCAATAGTTGTATACCATGTGATAAATCAAGACAATGACTGAGGGAGCTACAGTGATTCAACCAAACCACAGTAGATCAACCGTGGCATTTATCATCAGAAATTTCTACAATGAGAACCAATAAATCCAGGGGCGGACTGAAGCAATAATTCAGGCTGGGAATTTGACTCCATCCCAGGCCACCCTGTTCACGCAAACCAGAAATGAAGCATCATGCAAAGATGTCACTGATGTTACAGACCGCTTTATAAGTGGAATTCTGGAAAAGCCAGGGATTGGCTGTTGGCTAGCTATTCTATCTGTGTAACTTGCACATTCATAGTTAGTCACATTCACCACAAACTACCAATGCCATGAGGAGGTAATACACTTTAAAATGATATACAACGTGTGCATTAACTCTTAAAATTGAGCTCATTAGAGCTAGATGATGAAGATAGCTGCCCAGATCAGATGAGAAGCCCACTGATTATTTTTTATTGTCAGCATGATGAAGTACACAACAATGCTTTCTGCACTCTGCAAACTAACTTATGCTGTCGATTACATAATATACTGTATTTTAGCATGAATTCTAGACCGCTTGCTGAACAGGATAATACGTCAGTCAAACTGTAACTTGCATCTAAAATCAAGTTTGTGGGTGTCAAGCATTGCTTACTGAGTACCAGTGGCGGCTCCTGAAAATATTCTCAGGGGGGTCCATTTTTCTGGTAATAATTAAGGTGACCGATTCAATGAATACATTAAGCAAGACAATATTAATTTGTTGCTAGATGATTAACTCATACAGTGATACCTGGTGTCTACTAGATAGCAACACACAACAGAAAGATTTCCCCTCTAGCTACATAAGTTACAGGTGGAAAGCTATGTAAGAAATTAGCACCCAGGAGCCTTCATAAGCAAAATTTACATGGCTCCACAATGAATTATTCCTTATTCATTACTTACATTAATCCATTGCTTTGTGATGTAAAATAGCTAAACAGGACACACTTTTAAAAAGATAAAAATAAGCATGTAAGTCAATACCAGAAGCATTTATTGAAAATACAGCATCTTGGTATTGTTCAGATTGCATCCGGAAGAGCTTATATCACTTTATAACATTTAAAGGTAGTGCAGCCTAATAATCTTTTAGAGCAGGGGTGCCCAGTAGGTCGATCGCGATCTACCAGTCGATCGCAAAGACAATGCTGGTAGATCGCACATTTTTAATAAATGCTTTTGCTACATTTTTATTTTCATAAAAATAAATATAACAACATAATTACTTCTCAATTTAGTTTCTTTCTGACTTGCACTTAACGAATAGGTTTTGACCAGGCAAGATTTTTGTTTATTCAGTTGCCATGACAACTAACGTTTAGTCTGCCTTGCGATTTCCAAGATCTTCGGACTCGGAGCACAGAGCGCAAAATAGTGAGGCTTGGCCTAATCTCCGTATTCGGTAGCACATATGACATTATTTTGCAAAATACAAATGTAAAATAAATTCCAAACATTTGAAAATGAGTGCGGTACCAAGCAAAAAGCCTAAAACTTACCATTTCCATGCGATGTCCTTTTCTTAATGCATTCGTTTCATCTGCCAAACAAGTACAGTAGCCTATTTCTATTTCACTGAAAGGAAACGTTGACAAACATTGTCGGACACTTAATAAAATCTATGAAAACGATTTTCCTGTAAGATGCGAGCTTAGAAAAACAAAGGTGAACGAACTGAAATCTCAATTAACTGGTCAACAGTCACTTTTTAGTCGCCCAAGCCTAAAAGCAAAGGCATCCACAGAGGTATCATTCCGGTTGAGTTTGGTGTCATCATAAACTGGCTATTGTAATCTGTTGTGTTCTAGATGTTTTGAGTTCAGTGTTAAAATGGAATATCAACAATCAACATTTATTAACGTTTCTCTAGATGAAGAATTCCACACAGAGATACATGCAGTAGAAGCAACAAGCATTTGAAGAGTGTTTTTTTTAATAAACTATTTTTAAGTTGGTAGATCTCATTGAGTTGAACATTTTAAAAGTAGATCATCATGCAAAAAAGTGTGGGCACCCCTGTTTTAGAGTAAAGGGAAGTGCACAATTTAAACAATAAATAGTAACAGCATGGCATGGCAATAACAAGTAGACAAATTGTTGAGAGAAGTGGATCTTTACAACTACATTTTCTGGAATGTAGGATATCACCAAAGTTAAATAAAAGAAAAGTAACGTTGTACCAAATAAGTGAATGAACAAGTGAGGCTTGACCTAATGTGGTCTGTGTATCTTGGCTTTAAACATTGAAGACCAAACCAGAATGATGAGGTGCTGCTGAGTTTAACTTAAGAATTCTGATATACACATTAATTGCTAACTTTAAAAAAGGCCTCATGGTTGAATTGTAAATATGTGCACCAGAGCATAATTCACAACAAGCGAGCAAGAGCTTTTGTTTTAGGCTACTGAAAACATTGATACAAGTTATTGGTAATAAGCAATTTGTATAGACTTCCATACTGTGCCCTATTGTATAGATTAGTGAAAATGAACATGAACATAAGACATTTTGCCTGAAAACAGCATTTGAAAATAATTTCTAAAAAGGTAAACACAGCTATATGTATGGCTTTGTTAATATGAACAACCATATTCTGGCCGATTTTATGTAATATTCATAAAAATGAACAACCATATTCCGGCCAATCATTTAGATTTGTAAAAATGAGCAAGCCTGGGACTACCTTATCTGAAGAGAAGCTCATGTCGAAATCTTTTCTGAGATGCAAACAGGTGAATCACCACGTCTTTGAAATCTGGTGATTTTTGGATGAAGTTCCACTCAATCAACAGGCGACGGACAGCTAGCCTGTATCCCTCATCCAGTTGAGTGGCAATGTTCACTCTCCCCAAATCAGCCAGATTTTGACAGCTCATGTTTCTTTATCTTTTTTGAGAGATGGTGCATGTCTGTTACACCAGTCTCTGTCCAAGCAGTGCAGTCTGCTGTGCCGCTTTCAGGGTGAAAGAGTAGGCAGGGGCAGGGGCGGACTGGCCATCGGGAGGATCGGGAGTTTTCCCGAACGGCCGGTCCATTCCGGGCCAAACGGGCCGTCACATTTTACTTTGACGGCCGGTCGGACGTATTAAAACAAGTGAAAGTAGGCTGAAATGGACAGGCTGTTGCATCCGCAAACCTGCACTCTGGCCCGGCCGTCAAATCGAGAGAGAGTTCCTCTATATTCAAATGAGGAGAAACACAGAGTGAATGATTGACGGCACACGCGCGCGCCACCCCCCCCCCCCCACCGCCGGCCGCTCCATCCAAAGTCCCGGGCCGAATTTTTTCCCAGTCCATCCCTGGGCAGGGGTATCAGAAGACTGCATTGGCCAGGTCGCAGCCTGCTAGCCAGGTTTTTTTCGTACCAATTTTAAAAAAAAACTTGAGTGTAGGACTACCCTCCCCCTTAGTAGAAACCTGTTGAATGTTTAAATTTGCTCTGGGAATTTCTAATTGTTTCGTTTCCAATTTATCACCATTTGTTTGTTAACTTAAAATAACTTATTTCAAAGAGACAATGGAGTTGCACTGAACGCTAGCCATCTTGAAAGTAGTATGTGAATTGATTGAAGCTGCTATCCCGCTCTTTTCTAAGTTATGTATGACGAAAGTCTGTAAGTGCCAATGGTAAGTGCATGTACTCCCTGACGAAAGCACGTAAGTGCATGCCCTCCCGGAACTCATAGAGATTGTATTGGAAGCTCTGAAATTTGAGAAAAAAAGTATTTTACACATAGACCGTATATAGTACTGGACATTGGATTGTGAAGATCTAATGTGAGTCGTCGAGTTTGTTCGTTACGAGCGCAACCATCTTGGTTGCGGTTGTGGCCATTTTAGATGAGAAGCGGTATCTGACTGTGATGTTAGCTGAGAGTTGGCAACGCTACTTACGCTCTACGTTACGTTACACACTTTCACAGGCACAGTCAATGTCAATCACATTGTAGCCACTCCCTAAAACACCCTCTGCTTTATCGCCAATTTTAAAATCAACGAGAACATAATTTAAAAAATTAACATCATTCCGTATTGCAGAAGACGTCAAACTAGCGATTGAGACCATAAACTCATTATGAAAATGTTTACTGAGTTAATAAATCAATTGAGAAGTGTCTGACTTTCTCATAGACTTCTACAGAAACCAACCTCTTTTGCAACCGCATGTGTCGAGCAAGCTGTGGTTCAGGCCAGAAATGATATTCACCTTACAGACATTTGGCAGCACAACTTGGACAAAAACGACATGTTTAACAATGTGGAAGCCATAATATTGCTGACTATTGCACGCATGCTGAAAAGGCACCAGGTCTCTCTAAAACAGCTATACCATGTTCCTTTTGATAGAAATGCAGACAGAGTGAAGCGACCGAGGACTGAGTATGTTCAGGTATGTTCAGTTTCAAGATGCCTGTTGTGAAAATTTCCCCAGAAATTCTACATGACAGTAATCGATAATTCCCTTTCCAAAATGTATTTTGATAAGTTAATGGAGCTGGGTGCTGACGTAAACCATCCCAAGTCATGTTTTTGGATGAGGCATGCTTCAACCTGGCCAAGACAATGAGGAGAGGTTGGAGTTTCATTGGGCAGCAGGCAACCATCCAAGTACCTGGACAACATGGGGCCAACATCACCATGTGTGGCGATATTGGAAAATGGTGTGGTGGGACATAGACCTTGTAGTGGATCATATAATGAAGCTCTCCTTGTAACCTTCCTTGATGAGCTAAATCAGGTATGTAGAGCTGAAAGGGTGCCCTATAACATTATATGGAAACATTTCAGGTTCCACCATGCTCAAAGGGTGCAAGCATGGATTCAGGCCCATCCATAATCTACCACCCTGTACTTACCCCATACTCTCCTTTGGAGGTGGAAGGCATATGATAGGCACCCTCATGGACAAGTCATTCTTCTCCAGGCCATGTATGACGCAAGCACTGACATCACAGCAGACCAGTCTCAGGCCTGGCCATGCCCAAAGACTTTTCCCAAGCTGTTTGGCTAATGAAATCATCCATTGTCATGTGGATTAATGAAATCATCCATTGTCATGTGGATTAATGAAATCATCCATTGTCATGTGGATTAATGAAATCATCAATTGTCCTGTGGATTAATGAAATCATCCATTGTCACGTGGATTAATGAAATCATCCATTGTCACGTGGATTAATGAAATCATCCATTGTCATGTGGATTAATGAAATCATCCATTGTCATGTCGATTAGAAAGTGTGGCCAAATCCACAAGACAGGGTTGATGGAAATATAGATGTCACTGTCTCCCTTAGGGGTCCTTCAAGTCAGACCACATGTTGACCTAAACTTAATCGAAACATAACCTAACATTATCCATAACATTTGCAGCTAATATGCAGGTAGTTATATTTGGTGAGCTAATTTTATTAAAAAGTAAAATCATTTAAAATGTTTCTGATGCCAGCTTGGGATTTGATCTTGCAACCTTATGGTTATTTGCCAAATGCTATAACCACCAGGCTAAACACTGGCTTCTTAGATGCTATAACCACCAGGCTAACCACTGACTTCTTAGATGCTATTACCACCTAACTAACCACTGGCTTCCTATTGCCCTCTGGTAGCATTTCTGTTTGTTGTCCACTACTGTTTAAAATGTTACTGAACTGCCGCCTCCTCTCCATTTTGATTGGGTATTCGAATTAACCAATCATAATCTTGAAAAAAATTATTTATTTGAACAAATGATTCTGCAATTGCAATGTTTCTTTAATGATATGAATGCACAGTGCAGTGTTTTGAACACTGGACCGTGTGTGTTACAAGTGATGACCGTTTGAGTTTTGTGTCTATAGTTTTGAAAAACCACATCAAGGTTCTGAAATGAGTGACAAAATGATTGCAAAAAACTGTAATATTTGAGAGGCTGTTACATAACATTGTTCCAGAGGAGTGTATCCAGATATTTTAAAGTAAAAAACACATTATTCCTCCCAAAAAAGCAACAGAGTTATATTGTGGTGAATGCAAAATCTTCCTGTCCAGTCTTGTTTTTGGGATGTGTGTTTGAGGTACGTGTCTTGGGCTAGCAATGTGTTTGTAGAGGAGCTGTATGTGTGTGGGTGTATAAGGTAGAATGTGTGTGTTTGTGTGTGTCTGCGTGCATGTAAGGTTGTGTGTGTATGTCTTCGTGCGTGTAAGGTAGTGTGTGTGTGTATGTCTGCGTGTGTGTAAGGTAGTGTGTGTGTGTATGTCTGCGTGTGTGTAAGGTAGTGTGTGTGTGGGTCTACGTGCATGTAAGTTAGTGTCTGTGTCTGTGTCTGTGTGCATGTAAGGTAGTGTGTGTGGCTGTGTCTGCATGCATGTAAGGTAGTGTGTGTGTGCGTGATAGAGGGACATGTGGTGATAAGGATAGCCAGTGAAGCACACAGAGACCAGGCACACGGCCGCCATCTCCTCCACATGGTCCCCTGTCTCAGAGAGTCCATCTGCACTATGCTTCTATTGGTCATGATGAAATTCATGGACACGCTCACTCATACTGGGAGGGCGGGGGGGGGGGCTGCAGGGAACACTCTGTGCCCCTGTTACGATCAGACAGTTCTGGGGCCAAAATGAGACCATGTAGGAGGAGTGAGAGTATCTGTGCTCCGTATGCACTGTCCCATTCTGTTATCACATCGTAATCAAATCATGATGTAATGGAACTAAGGACAAGATGATGTCTCCCTAACATACTGTCTGACTTGCATGTTTAAGGCTATTCTTGGGGTAGTTTGGAAAATATTGTTATGTGGGTCAAAGTCGCTGCACTCAGACATTTCTACTAGGTCTTAAAGCCAGATAGACATGATAACTAGAGGCTTCTTAGTGAAATGAATGATGAAACCAGCTAACAGAACTCTGTTATTGGGCTGTATGATGTGGATGAATAAATACCAGAAATACATTTTCCTACAGTTATAGCAAGACTCATGATGCCAGTTATGTGATGTAATCCCTCCTATATGAAAACCAATCACTCACCTTATTAAAACAGTAAAATCCATTGCCTTTAATTTCTCCTCGATGCGGTGGCGAGTCCTGCCACAACATGCGCACTGAGTGGGAGGGACTGCTACTTAACCATGAAAGAATCTCTCTGGAGTGGAACCCCCAACATTGGCAATGGAAACCTGCATGATAATGACAAGGCCATGCCTCATAAACTACAGTGCTTTGACTACGATCCACTGCTCCCACTACCCAAACGGTGGGCAAGGATAGCCTCTGGTCTGTGTGTCCAATTACTTCCATTTAAGGGAGGATTAAAACTAAAGGAAGATAAAGAAAAAGACATTTTAGGGGTATGAAATAAAATGAAAATATTTTGTAATGGGGAGGGACAAAGGAAATGGAGACAGGGCAAGGGAGTAAGGCCCTAGAGGCAAAAGGAGAAAGAAAACATGAAAACAAATTCGAGGAGTGGATGCTTCATTTCCTAAATTTCAATTCACAGGTCTGAGGCTTCGTAAGAAAAGATGACATGTTGGATCTTACATTTCAAGAGATTTGTTTAAGCAGGTATGGATTTACTCCAAGCTATCCTTCCATATTGACACAGGTAATACAGAGCCCATTCCTTCTCTTATTTGGGTTTGAGAAATGTTTTGGGAGGGCTGCTTGACAAGAACAGAGTGAGCACCATAATTCTTTGGACAGTGACCATCTTTTTGTTTAATTGGTTCTGTACTCTAGCACTGTGAGTTTCCAAACTGCAGACGTATACTGTTGAAAGAGCATACTCTATTTGTCAGTGGCAGTTATTGGATCTCAATACAATTGTTGATATGCAGTTTAGACCACACTTCTTCATCCAATATTGGGTTACATAATCTATTTCTAGACATTGCGAAGAACAAATAGTAATGCGTGAATAATTGAGAAAGCAGTAGTGTGAGTCACACCGTATTGTGATGGGCTGAATGTTTAGGTGCACAACAAATAGAAGTTGAACAGTGTTAATAGAGACCAGAGGCTTTGTTTCAGTTTAGTTTCAGGTTTCTTAGTATACTGTATTGTTAAGGGTAGTAACTCATTTTTGTTTTATTTTCCTTTCAGTACCTAAAAACGATGCATTCCCAGGAAGAGGTACAAAAGTAAATTAAATCAATAGTAATAATAACTGGTAAAGAGACTCTATCCAGTATCAAACAAACATAGGCAATCTGCGGCCGATCAACTGTACCATTGCCTGGGAAAATACACATCAGGGAAATGTGACTAACTGTAATTAGTCATCTAATTAGTAAACCCAAAACTTCTAAAAATATGCAGGACTGGTAGGCATTAATGAAGACGCTTACCCAAAACTGCGCTTAGGTTTGAGCTAAAGTTGTTGCGGCAGAGACAAGACAACAATTACCGGTAATATTCACCAGGTGTATTCATCATTGCTCGCTGCTCTATTCATGCAACAGGTCTGCAAGCCACCAGGATGCTATTCCCTCACTGTGTATAAAAGGAAAAGTGATAATGGTAACTCATTTACTACATTGTACACTTCATTTAGTGGTTAAAACTGGTTTATACTGGAACCCAAACCGTGTCCACGTACAGTATATATATACACACGTGACAATGTGAACACAGGCACTCAAAAACCTCTAGCTATGTAGAATGAAATTTCAAAATGCAAGATATTGAGATAAACAGAAACTTACACCTGCAGTTATTCCAATGTCATCCCATAATATGTAAAGGCAGTAAGAATGTACAAGTATCTCTATACAAATAGCCACTAGCCACTAAAATCTTTTTTTTTGCAATGTAAAATAAATAAATGAAATTGCTAGGTATATCCTATTATTGTTCAAGCAAAGACATATCCATTGTATATTGTTAAAATGTATTTAATGTATTTAATGTATATATAACAGGAATTACAATTTTAACAGCATAACCAGAGAAAACAAATGTTTAACAATGCATTTGACAATGTTATTTTTCCAAACGCTTCAACAAGCTCAGTGAAAAGAAGCATACAATAATTAGCTAAACTGTGTGGTTCAAGGACCTACACACAGTTTAGCTAACACACAATCCAAGTGAAAACACACACTATAGCCTACATATCCTGGCAGAATATGTAAGATGTGTACCATTCTGTAAAGAAAACATGAGTGATCAGGCAAAATACATTTATTTCATGTTTAATGGGATTCAAATTAAACTACAGTATAAGGCATCACAGAATAGCGCAATCATTAAACAAACCATAGCAATAAAAAAATAATGAGATGGTTCCCAATACAAATTTGCATACCTGGAGTCTGGAGGCTAGTGACACTAAGGTGAGTAATATTGTGTATTGCCTCCTTTAGCATCAATGAAGGCTTGCAGTCTTTTGTGGTGAGGCCCTTTATTTTCTCAGGCAGTAAAGCTGCCCATTCTTCTTAGCAAAAAGCCTCTGGTTCCTGTAAATTATTGGTTTGTCCAAGGGCTCAATGATAATTAGGTCTGGAGACTGTGATGGCCACTCTAGATCCTTCACTTTTTCTACTCTAGCAACCGAAGGTTCGACTTGACCTTGTGTTTTGGATCATCACGTTTCAAAGTCCAAGTGTGTCCCATGCACAGCTTCCAGTTCGGTCAATGCAAGATGTCCTCCAATATTCTCTGATTACACGCTACATCGATCTTGCCATCAATTTTAACTAAATTCTCTGTGCTACTGAAGCTCAAACAGACCCACAACATCAGAGATCCACCTCCATGCTTCACAGTAGGGATGGTGTAATTTTCGTCATAGGCCGAGCTGACTCCTCTCTAAAACATAGAATTTATTAATATGATTGTGACCATAAAGTTCATTTTGGTCTCATCACTTCAAAGGACTTTGTTCCAGTACTTTTGAGGCTTTTCTATGTGCTGTTTGGCATATTGTAAGCAGGCTTTTTCTTTGGCGCAGTAACTGCTTTTTTCTGGCAACTCACGAAGACCATGCAGCCCATTTTTATTCAAATACCTCTTTATGCCCAATTCAGACCTCCAGCTGCATGTCTAGGCGACGTTGCTTCTGCGTGTTTTCTGAGAGGGTTTGCTTGTTGAATGGGGTGTTTTCGCCATGTCCTGCACAATATATTTTGTTCTAGCTCCTTTCGATGTCACCTGGATGACAGTGTGTCGTGATTAACATGTTTTCAATAATGACTCTTCATTAAAATCCGTAACGAATATGTTACGGAATATGTACACAGAATTTGATAGAATAAATTCTCAGTGTCTCATGTGAAACCACGATTACATTTGAAAAACATTCACTAGAGTCGGTTTCATCCAACAATATACAAATTTTAGCAACACATGAAAATGGACCCACTACCTATCTATGCAATGAATCAACAATGATTAATGTAATGAATTACGTGCGCTATTTCTTTGAACAGAGAAATCGGAGTCCTTGTTGCCGGCATTATATAGTGTTGCCAGTGTTTACCCCTGGCTAGAACCGGCCCTGAATGTCGTACTGCAACCAGCCTACAGGTCTTTCTATTAGTCAACCGGGCGGTAACTAACGCGATATTAGATAGTTTTATCTTTAGTAATTTGTTCTTTCTTACATAATTGTCACCCATTTGCAATGGTTAGCTCTAATGATATCATCATTAGGAGGAAGAAATATAAATGTGATTGCCTAAACATATATTTCTGGAGCCATTATGAATCATTAGCAAACTGACCTGTAAGATACATCAGTTCATATTCTGCACTCTATGATCACTAACACTGTAGATAATGATCTGAACATCTGTGGAAATGGACACTCTGTTTCTCTGACTGATTTTTTTTATTAATTTAGAGTGTGCCTGAGACAGAAGCAGGAGTCAGATTAATATAAGGGACAGTATATGGATGAGGTGAGTGATAAAATGGATAGTATTAACACCACTCTAAAACAGTTTAAACAATTTAGACTACTGAGCTACAATCTGTTGTTCTTATGTCATTTAGGTATCTTGCATTTTGTCCATTAATTTTAACATTTTCCAAAGTACAGATCAGTGCACTTTCAATGTGCTCTTACCAGCCGCGGTCGGTGGATCTTAATTGGGGAGGACGGGCTCGTATTACGCTCGGCACCGGAGTGAATGGAATGGTGCGCAACGAACAAAACCAATTGTTTTTTTGATTTGCACACATTCCATTCACTCCGGTTCTGAGCGTAATACGAGCCCGTCCTCCCCAATTAAGATTCACCGACCGCGGCTGGCTCTTACATTAGACTAAGAAGCATGAATACATCTCAACTGCTATTGGTAGCTGTTGTCTACAGTGTCTGACACTGACAGTCTTATTTGACCTATTTAAATTCAGCAAAATGTGTGTGAGAGCCACAGAGAGGTGATGGTCAAAGGGATGTGAGGGACAGTAGGGTGGATGTTGAGGTGATTGGTAAAAATTATGTTAGAATACTCTAAACCTGTTACAGACAATGCTCTACAATCTTAGTCTAATACATAACATTGCGTATGTTAATAAAACTGTACACGTGATTGGCCCAAATTGCTTTTTATGGTTGGTATCTAATGTTGTTACTATATATGTCTTTAAAAATAGAGGTTGCAAACCTGGAGCTGGAGGCAGGCCTTTGCTTGTTTTCTCACTTGCAGTTTTGTGATGATGTGCATGACTTTAATCAACCACTGTGTGTGATTCTTGTCTCCAGCAGTACAATCGTGTATGTAGATCCTTTGAATCAATAATGAGTTATAACGGACTCCAACTTTGCTTCCCCAGTGCTTTTACTGATGCATCACCACTGTGTGTTTGTGACAGCCATCATCACCTTTTGTTAACTATTTAGATTTTGGAAAGCTTTGTTAACTGTATGTTTCTTCACATTGCTGTCAGTGCCATCTAAATTGGTATAAAAAGAACTTGATGCTATGTAGGTTTGGTGCAATGGGCTGGTGTGGCGTGTGGGGCACTTGAGCCACTGTTGCACAGGGGCACCGTGAAGTCTTAATACGAGCCTGTTGGTGAGTGTAATCATCCCGTGCATGAACCAATAAAAGTCTTCTGTGTTGGATGAGCAGTGCGAAAAGCATTGACCAGGTCAGCAACATGTGGTTGAATGAACCATGTGAGTGACCCTCACCATCCCGCATCTGTCCAACAAGGCAGAGTCAGGGGGAATTGGACAAGACCAATGGGATGGGGGGAAAAACGAAAAAACAATAGTCCCTATTGTTTTATTAATCATCCCCTACCACCCCACGTCTTTTTCTGCAGTTAGAAAAATGAGCAGTATGAAAGCACAACTCTTGTGACTGGAAAGAACAACTGGTTCTATCCAGTTGTTCTATCCAAAAAAAGCCACACCACTTTTTTGCAGAAAAGCCTGTATTTCCAATGACGTTGCTTGTGGGTTTGTCTTTGAATGCTGATAAGATTTTCCTAGCAGTTGTGGCTGAAATCTTCGTTGGTCTACCTGAACGTGGCTTAGTATCAACAGAACACCTACTTTTCCACTTCTTCATCAGAGGTTTGAAGAGTACTGACAAGAGTACTGGCAATTTCAAACTTTGGATATCTTTCTCACAGGTCCTTTACAGTTCTTTTTCTTTCCTCAGGGCTCAGTATCCAGCAAAGTCAGTGCAGCCCTGAATTAATGTGAGGCCTCTCAAGAGCTACAAAACCCATTTACTATTTATTGAACAGACACTAATTACAATTGCCTTTTAAACTTAACGAGCACAACTGTATATAGTTTAGATAATCAGTACATTGATTTGATCAAACGGTTGTTGGTAGCTATCCAAATGCATCACTGCAGTTGAATGAATGCATACAGTAGGTGGTGCTGGAGTAACAATGACAGCTCTGTGACAGAAATGTGAAGGAAATTATTTAACCTCTGTTTGACTTATATTCTTGTCACTGCCATACAGTGGCAAAGATTTATAGGCTATGAAAAATGGCTTAAATGGGTTGTAATATGTATTCTGTTCCTGGCTTGGTTTCTCCAGTGATTTTACACAAGTATCACCAGTGACAATGACTCCTTAAGGCTATTAAAGAAGACTGTTTTCCTAATTCTACCGCTGCACTATGTAGAACAGAGCATCCTGAATGTGCACACGACCACCAGGTTCTACAGCAGGGGGTAAAGACAGCTCAGAACATCACTGGGTTCAAGCCCATCCACATCATCTGAAATAATAACGAAGGCCCACCACAGTATTTAAGGACCCTTCCTAGCCCAACCACATCATCTGAAATAATAACGAAGGCCCACCACAGTATTTAAGGACCCTTCCTAGCCCAACCACATCATCTGAAATAATAACGAAGGCCCACCACAGTATTTAAGGACCCTTCCTAGTCCAACCACATCATCTGAAATAATAACGAAGGCCCACCACAGTATTTAAGGACCCTTCCTAGCCCAACCACAAGCTGTTCATTTGCTTACTATCAGACAGACCATGACAATACTAAAGCATAGGGACTCATACTAAGAGGCTTACAGTATCTATCTGCAAACCATTAGTCTGCTGAACACTTGACCTCTCTGAGCACCCTGCTTAACTGGTAGCAAATACACACTCATCCATACCAACAGACACACATATGCACACAAATATATTAATCTGATGTTAGGAACCAGATCAAACATGCAGAATGGTGTAGTTTATGTGTCGGAGGACTAAGGTCATTGTGTCCTACCTCAGTCCCCACTTAGGTTTCATTGTTATGTGACAGGGGACGAGAGAAAGTTTATTTATTTATTTTTGAAGTCAGAATTGTATCGAGGTACTGGACCTGAGGCATGTCCACTCTAATGTATATGATGTCATGTTGATCCTAGGAGGACCCAAACCCTTGGAACATGACTCCAGCAGTACATCTTCAGAGCGTGTCCCATTGTCCCTGCCCAGCAAATTGTGTTGATGCTACACAAAGACTGTGTTCACAGCCCACCCATTCCTATCTCCATTTATGTACAGTAATTGAACAGTGAAAAACTTGAGTCCGGCCCTTCTCTAGGTTTCTTCCTAGGTCCCCACTACTAGGGAGTTTTTCCTAGCTACTGTGCATCACTTGTTGTAGCTTGGTCATTGTGGTTTTAAGCATCACTTAGTGATGACTGCTGTTGTAAAAAGGGCTTTATAATATACATTTGACTGATTGATTGAACACCAAAAATAATGATAACATTTTTCATAATTATCTGTAATCTGATTAGAATATACAGTTTACAGTTACAATGTTACAGAATGTTACAGTGTTACAGAATGTTACAGTGTTACAGAATGTTACAGTGTTACACAATGTTACAATGTTTCAGAAAGTTACAATGTTTCAGAATGTTACAATGTTTCAGAATGTTACAGTGTTACAGTGTTACAGAATGTTACAGAATGTTACAGTGTTACAGTATGTTACAGTGCTACAGAATGTTACAGTGTAACAGAATGTTACAATGTTTCAGAATGTTACAGTGTTACAGTATGTTACAGTGTTACAGAATGTTACAGTGTTACAGAATGTTACAGTGTTACAGAATGTTACAGTGTTACAGTATGTTACAGTGTTACAGTATGTTACAGTCAGGGGTGTAGTGGTAAAAAAAGAGGTGGGTAAATTATAAATTCTGTGATCAGGTGGACCACGACGCGGTCACCGGTAAGGTGGGCCACGGCCTACCGGTGTACAGTATGTGTATCCTGCTATAGGCATTGCTATAGGCTATCATTTGATGGTACCAAGCAGTGGTGTAGTGGTAAATAAAATGGTGGGAAAACAATCAACTTTTCACGGCGATCATGTTAAAACGAAGAATCATCAATATCAACCATAACATTTTACATTTTTAAACTATCATTGCTTTTAACACAGGTATATAAATAGGGCCTTGTGTCGATTTTACACAAAACCTGATACAGATGCATTTCAATCCACATTAGTTAATTCATCCCAAAGATATTATTTGGACTTGACACCAATTTCACATAAAATAATATTTGAAAAGGGTTATATTGAAATGTGTCACCTTTTTATGGTATTTTTACCTCAATTGAGCTGCAATGCAAATATGTATAGCAAAAAGCTGATGTACATCAGTGTGGATATACAGTAAGTTATCTGATAATAAACATATCAAAGCATGTACATAACTATCAAATGTAAGCAATACTAACCAATAACAAACAAATCGTTCATGTTCTTGTGGTAATCGTAAACTAGCACACTTGATTCAATAATCAGCTCATCTGCAGAATCAATATAGCACTTATCTTTGTAAATCGAGGTTTGAAAGTATCTTACTTCAATGGGATAGACAATGATATGAAGCTATATAATAATAAAAAACATTATTTGCACAACCAAAGCACTAACCTCTCTCCTCAAGTGGTCTTCCTGAATGGCAGCCTGTCTCAGCACAACTTTGTTTAGTTACTTTACTTTGATAGTTTAAGTATGTATTTGAGCTACATTTAGCTAAATATGTGCAGTACAGTACAGTGCAGAGCTCTTGCATTGATTAAGATATGCTGGCTAAATAGCTACTGACTGACTACAGCTAGATAGTTACAGTAGACAACAAACTGGAATATGAGCAACTATTTTCTTTACCGTTTCTTTACACTCATTTTCCAAGAGACTGCCTTGTTTTATATGAGTCTTTCTATTTCTAAAACAGATGCAGGAGTTAGCATTACTGTAGCTAATGTCGATGTTATTAAAAAGTTATGTTTGTCTGGCACATCGTCTGCTGCGCACCGGGGAATGCTGCTGAACAGAGTAGGGCATGAACGCGCTGTAGCTACGCGTGAGTAAACCCTATTTCACAAATAAAAAAGTTGGTAAACGGCATTTACTGTACCTGGGTTTATCCTCCACTACACCGTGATCTCTAGGCGCGGGGCGCTGTGTCGTGACGACATCATACTTAATACCTTAATGCAACACAATATGGATAGACTTCGTTTTAGGTTTAACAACCTATGAAACTAATAATGAACAATATGAAACTAAAATGGCATAAGCATAATTTAGAATGGCTTACGAACGATAAGCTATTTAAAGGTGGATAAACGCAATTTAGAGGTGGATTAACACATTTAGAGGTGGATAAACGCTCTTTGGAGGTGGGTAAACGCTATTTCCGAATTTCGGGAGGTGAGTAAATGGCGTTTACGTGCGTTTAGCCTCCACTACATCCCTGGTTACAGTGTTACAGTATGTTACAATGATACAGTATGTTACAGTGCTACAGAATGTTACAGTGATACAGTATGTTACAGTGCTACAGAATGTTACAGTGTTACAGAATGTTACAGTGTTACAGAATGTTAAAGTGTTACAGAATGTTATAGTATGTTACAGTATCTGTGAACTATCGCCTCATTCCCAACAACCTCATTGTTGTGAAAGACAGCAAAGTGATCAATAACAAACCAGGATATATAAAGGTTAAAACAACAACACACGTTTATCTCAGACTTTCAGAACACTGACCAAAGGAAAAAGCCACAGGGAGTGATGGGTGTTTCTTACTAGTAATGGATCCGGCCTATGTACTGGTTCCCTCATGTGTGACGCGCGCACACACACCAGTCCCACCCTGCCCATCTGGCCAGCGGGACTCCAGATATGACAGCAACAACTCAGCAGCGCATGCGGGGGGGGGCTAAGTATACAATGACGATGGGAGCTCCAACACTCTCTCTCCCTCGCCATCTCGGTCCTTTGCTTTTTTTCTCTATCTTCATCTCCCCCTCTCTCCTATCTCTGTCCTTCAGTCTTCCGTCCCTGTGCCAGCCTTGCAGCCCCCTGTGCCAGCCTTGCAGCCCCCTGTGCATGGCAATTACTAGCTCTATGATTATAAGCAGTGCAGTGCAGAGCTCCAAGATGGCATGAAATGACACACTTTGCCTTGGACTGAGCCATAAAGTGGCATTTGGGAAGGCAGCACACAACTCTAAAGCTCTGGAATACAGGCTACACCACGCTCCCACAAACACACAAACATGCTCCAACAGACACAATGTCACGCACGCACGCACGCACGCACGCACGCACGCACGCACGCACGCACGCACACACACACACACACACACACACACACACACACTGGTTTCCCAAGCCAGCTGCCTCAGATCACATACATTGACTGTGTCAGTGGAACATGGGGACACTGTCTTATTTCTCTATCGCTCTACTGCACAGTGTCCTCTGTAAAGTTGAACACAGCAACACACACATACAGAGAGCTAGTAAGGCACATACTGTAGAAACAGACAGACAGACAGGGAGACAGAAAAACAGAGAGTGACAAAGATAATAAAGAGAACGATGGGGACAGAAACAGCAACAGCGCTATAGAGCGGCACAATCAATCCATGCCCAATATTCATTTGTATTACATTTTTTAATTCAAACTCAAACCTTATACACTTTTTCATCCGATTTTAAACCTGCACTTTGTAACGTTTTCGAAAATTAACAAAATATACAAAAACTATATTTTCTGACTAGTAAACGTTAGGAACTTGCATATTGGATCCAGGGATGAAAAACATCAACCTAAATAATTCAAAATAAAGACAATATTAGAATAGCAAAATCGACATTTCATAATTTCTAAAACCAAATGAATGCATCTTAGGGACAAAATAATAATGTATATTTTCGGAAATTGATTATATTGTCCCTGTATTATTCCTGTGTTCAGTAAAATCATACAGTACACACCGCGTTCCAAACTATTATGCAAACGATATTATGCACTGATTTTCATAAATAGATGATGCAAATAACAGTCAGTATATTTTTCATGTCACCAACCGTTAATATAAGTCGAATTTCATTGAACAAACCATCCAGTGAAAACAGTATTTTTTTCAAAAATAAAAACTCAAATGCACTGTTTCAAATTATTATACACAACAGAGTTTCAAATTATTTTATAGGTTGTAAAGAACTGAAAATGGTTATTTGTTGTATTTGCAGCAGTAGGAGGTCATATTTACTGAAATCAAAAGCTATTTCAAACAAAAACATCTTAACAGGGCAAGTTTCATGTTAACATAGGACCCCTTCTTTGATATCACCTTCACAATTCTTGCATCCATTGTGATTTTATGGAGAGTTTCTGCTTGACTTTCTTTGTAGTATGAGAGAATAGCCTCCCAGAGCTGCTGTTTTGATACAAACTGCCTTCCACCTTCATAGATCTTTTGCTTGAGGATGCTCCAGAAGTCAGGGGAGGATCGGGGCCACACCACAGGCCCTATTTTAACGATCTAAGTGCACGGCGTGAAGCGTATGGCGCAGGTGTGTTTAGGGCATGTCCAAATCCTCTTTTACTAGTTTGACTGCAAAGAAAAGGGTCCATGGGCCGGGCGCATGGTTCAAAAGAGTGGTACTTAGTGTCATCATTAATTCATAGGTGTGTTTTGGGCGTAACATGCAATAAACCAATCAGTGTCATCTCCCATTCCCTTTAAGAGCCAGAAGCATTTGAACCTTGGCGCATTGCTATTATGATGGTGGATTTGCACTGTAATACTTTTATTTGTACTCTTTTGCATGTTTGTGTGCTGCTGCGCTTCCCCGGGTGTGTGTAACAAGCATAGTGTACGCTTTGCATAAGCCTAGGCGCATTTGACTAATTTGCTGTTAAAATTAAAATGAAATGTTGCGCTATTGACTTTAGACCAGGTTTTTATTGGTCAATGGCGCAATCACATCCCGTTGCCTCAAGATAGCAATACACCCAGAATTATCCCGAATACACCTCCCTGTAAACCAACACGCCCATGGCCGCAAAGATGGGCGCAGGAGCATTTGCTATTTAAACAACGCTGGTGCTGGACGGGAAATTGACACCTGCGTCAGTCTTAAACTAGCAAAGACACTTGCGTCTGGCTTTGCACTGCGTTGTGCTGTGTGCAAGATAGGGCCCCATGAGTTTCTCTCTTTTTATGCCAATAGCAGCCAATGACACAGAGGTATTCTTTGCAGCATGAGATGGAGCATTGTCATGCATCAAGATGATTTTGCTACAAAAGGCTTGGTTCTTCTTTTCGTACCATGGAAGAAAGTGGTCAGTCAAAAACTATAGACTTTGCAGAGGTCATTTTCATACCTTCAGGGACCCTAAAGGGGACTACCAGCTCTCTCCCACCCTAAAAGGCCTTTCCAGCTCTCTCCCCGGCCCAAAACATGACTCTGCCACTTCCTTGCTGATGTCGCAGCCTTATTGGGACATGGTGGCCATCCACCAACCATCCACTACTCCATTCATCTGAACCATCCAGGGTTGCATGGCACTCATCAGTAAACATTACTGTTTGAAAATTAGTCTTCATGTATTGCTGGGTCCACTGCAAACATTTCTGCTTGTGAGCATTGTTAAGGGATAGCCGAATAGTAGGTATACTGCAAGCCTCTGGAGGATCCTACACCTTGAGGTTCGCGGGAATCCAGAGGCACCAGCAGCTTCAAATACCTGTTTGCTGCTTTGTAATTACATTTTAGCAATATTAACCATCTTAATCTGACGAATTTGTCTGGCAGTGACCTTCCTCATTATGCCTTTATCTGCATGAACCCATCTGTGCTCTGAATCAGCCACAAATTATTTCAAAGTACGATGATCGCGCTTAAGTTTTCGTACAATATGTAATGTTTTCATACCTTGTCCAAGGCATTGCACGATTTTATGCTTTTCCACAGCAGAGATTCTTTTTCTTTCCCATATTGCTTGAAACCTGTGGCCTGCTTAATAATGTGTAACATCCTTCTTAAGTAGTTTTCCTGTAATTGGGCTCACCTGGCAAACTAATTATCACAGTTGTCTGGGATTGATTTCAGTGATCCAAAGAGCCCGGAGACACAACACCATCCAAAAGTTTGATTGAAAAACAAAATATTTAATGATTATGACAATTTCAATTTGCATAATAATTTGGAACGCGGTGTAAAAAACTATTTAAGAAATCAACAGAAAATTCGGGCAGACAGGACAAATGAATGGAATGTTACATAGTCCAGCTTTAAAGTGTTGTGTGTAGAGTTTATTTACAATTTGTTATTTTTTATTCTCTTAATTGAATTCCACTTGATTTAGCAAAGTAAACATATATTTCACATGCCAATACAGCCCTTGAGTTTAAATTGAGTATGTGGGAGAGAGGCAGACGAAGAGAGAGAACCCAGTGCATCTGTCTCAGGTGATTGGGCTAAATAACCGTTACACTACACACAACATGTGTTATGAAGATGCTCCCTACCACCTACATATAGATGTGCTCTACAGTCGTGGTCAAAGGTTCTGAGAATGTCACAAGTATTGGTCTCCACAAAATATACTGCTTCAGTGTTCGTTGATCTTTTTGTCAGTACTTTGGTATACTGAACTATAATTACAAGCATTCCATAAGTGTCAAATGCTTTATTTGACAATTACATTAAGTCTATGCAGAGTCAATATTTGCAGTGTTCACCCTTCTTTTTCAAGACCTCTGCAATCCACCTTGGCATGCTGTCAATTAACTTCTGGGCCACATCCTGACTGATGGCAGGCCATTCTTGCACAGGGCCGTGCACAGACCTTTTGAGGGGCATGTGTCGAAACTGGAAAAGGGCACCCCCTCCTTTTTAAATATATATCCATCCATCCTCATCCGCTTATCCGAGATCGGGTCGCGGGGTAAAAACTCCAGCAGGGGATCTCAAACTTCCTTTTCCCAAACCACATTAACTAGCTCCGACTGGGGGATCCCGAGGCGTTCCCAGGCCAGGTTAGAGATATAATCCCGCCACCTAGTCCTAGGTCTTCCCTGAGGCCTCCTCCCAGCTGGACATGCCTGGAACACCTCCCTAGGGAGGCGCCCAGGGAGCATCCTTACCAGATGCCCAAACCACCTCAACTGGCTCCTTTCGACGCAAAGGAGCAGCAGCTCTACTCTGAGATCCTCACGGATGACTGAGCTTCTCACCCTATCTCTAAGGGAGACGCCCTTCACCCTCCTGAGGAAACCCATTTCGGCCACTTGTACCCTGGATCTCGTTCTTTCGATCATGACCCAGCCTTCATGACCATAGGTGAGGGTAGGAACAAAAACTGCCCGGTAGATCGAGAGCTTTGCCTTCTGGCTCAGCTCTCTTTTCGTCACAACGGTGCGATATATTGAATGTAATACTGCACCCGCTGTGCCGATTCTCTGACCGATCTCCCATTGTCCCCTCACTCACGAACAAGACCCCAAGGTATTTGAACTCCTTCACTTGGGGTAAGGACTCATTCCCTACGTGGAGTAGGCAGTCCACCGATTTCCTGCTGAGAACCATGGCCTCAGATTTAGAGGTGCTGATCCTCATCCCAGCCGCTTCACACTCGGCTTCAAACCGATCCAGTGAGTGTTAAAGGTCACAGGCCGATGTTGCCATTAGGACCACATCATCCGCAAAAAGCAGTGATGAGATCCTTAGCCCACCGAACTGCAACCCATCCCCACCCCGACTACGCCTCGATATCCTGTCCATAAATACTACAAACAGGATTGGTGACAAAGCGCAGCCCTGGTGGAGACCAACCCTCACCGGAAACGAGTCCGACTTACTGCAGAGAACCTGGACACAGCTCTCGCTTTGGTCATACAGAGATTGGATGGCCCTAAGAAGGGACCCCCTCACCCCATTCTCCCGCAGCACCTCTCACAGTATCTTCCGGGGGACCCGGTCATAAGCCTTCTCCAGATCCACAAAACACATGTAGACAGGATTGGCATACTCCCAGGCCCCCTCTAGGATCCTTGCGAGAGTAAAGACCTGATCCCATGTTCCACGACCAGGACGGAATCCCCATTGTTCCTCTTCAACCTGAGGTTCGACTATCGGTCGAACGCTCCTTCCCAGCACCTTAGAGTAGACTTTACCAGGGAGGCTGAGAAGTGTAATACTCCTGTAATTGTCAAACTTTTTAAACAGGGGAACCACCACATCGGTCTGCCACTCCATTGGCACTGTCCCAAACTTCCATGCAATGTTGAAGAGGCGTGTCAACCAAGACAGCCCTTCCACACCCAGAGCTTTGAGCATTTCTGGACAGATCTCATCAATCCCTGGGGTTTTGGCACTGTGGAGTTGTTTGACTACCTCAGTGACCTCCACCAGGGAAATTGACGACGATCCCCCGTCATCCTCTAGCTCTGCCTCTAATATAGAGTGCGTATTAGTCAGATTCAGGAATTCCTCAAAGTGCTCCTTCCACCGCCCTATTACCTCCTCCGTTGAGGTCAACAAAGTCCCATCCTTACTGGATACAGCTTGAATGGTTTGCCGCTTCCCCCTTCTGAGGTGACGGATGGTTTTCCAGAAGCACTTTGGTGCTGACCGAAAGTCCTTCTCCATGACTTCTCCGAACTTTTCCCTCACCCGCTGCTTTGCCTCTTTCACGGCAGAGGCTGCAGCCCTTCAGGCCCTATGGTACCCTGCAACTGCCTCTGGAGTACATATCCCGGAAACACTCCTTCTTCAGTCAGACGGCTTCCCTGACCACCGGTGTCCACCACTATGTTCGTGGGTTACCGCCCCTTGAGGCACCCAAGACCCTAAGACCACAGCTCCCCACCGCAGCTTCAGCAATGGAGGTTTTGAACATTTAAATATATATATATATATATATTCACTATTAATTACATCAATAATAATCATATAGATAATATAGTAATATAGATATACAGGGTTTCAGGGCATCTTTCAACCTAATTATAACAGCAACCTTCTGTGAGCCATGTGCTTGAAGACGTTTATGACTGTGATCCACTGGTCTCTTATTCACTACACTTTCCCTAAAATAAGCCAGCAATGAAAACATATATATGATAGTGTGAAAAGTACAGTTGCAGTGAAAAGCATATTAGAATGATTTCTGAATGATCACGTGACACTGAAGAGTGCTGAAATGGAGCAATAATGCTTACCATCCAAAAACTTTTGACTGACAGGGAGGCTATATGTATTTCACATATATTACATTCTGTATGATAAAATATAAAGATTTCACAGTGATCTGATTCTGTAATATCTTTTTTACTACTACAACATTACTGTACAACATTTATAGGGTAAAGTCAGCAAAAATGGGCAACGTTTTGGTAAAGGGCTTATAATACCATCAAATAAGCTATGCATGAGATCTAATGTAATTTTTCTGCCCTGTCTGCCTAGAAAACTAGACCAATCAAAACTCTTGTTACAAGTCCACAAGTGTTGAAGCAACAATGCACGATCAGTTATTGTTATTTGCTGTAAAGATATTAAGAGATCTGATGCTACAACTATATTTTGGCCCATTTTACCTGATGGCCCAGTTTAGCTGACTTCACCCTACATGTGAAGACAAGCCGAGAGTACAGAATACTATACTGTAAATAGAAAAATTAGCTCAACTAGATAGCTAATATGTGCATATTAACAGCCTTGAATTAACCATTATTTAATATTATTACCATAACATGAATAAATGTTAATAAATTAGCGTATCAGCAATCACAAATCAAAAAAGAAATTTCTTAGTTATGTTACCTATATGATGATTATAACTCGTTGCTTTGTGTAAGTTCCAGTACGAAACATCGCGGGGGCACTCCTGCGCTTATGATTTCCCGATGGTAAAAACAAAATATATGTTGTTGTATTACTTATCAATAGATTGTTAACATTTTACAAAGGTCAAACTCAAATGCAGTTACAGGGTTTTTGACCAGCGAATGTTTGTAAATGTGCATTTAAAACGGCACTGTTGGCATCACATTACATTTTAATCAACAGGTTACAAACTAGTTTGTTGTAGCTATATGGGTGCTCAGCTTTTCCTGTTGTTAAATACATCAAAATCTCAATCTATAAAAGATTAAATGTGTATGCACAGGCTATTTAAGTGTAGGCTGTACATTGGCCATGAACAGATGGCAAATGCTAGACGTTTCTCATCAGGTCCCACATGTCTCAGTCAGACATCAAATAAGTAAAATATTGCCTATAGACGTAGTGTTTAGTACTTATTCAAACAACAAGATCTTTGTTTACCCTTGCAAAACTTTGTTGAACTCCTGGCTGTTGATGTGCAGCTGCTGCGGAACTCCAGTGCATTCAGTCAAGATAGAGGGGGCGGAGTTATCAGGTTTACTGACAGTTTGAGGAGCGACCAAGATTTGGGGCGCAGATGGCTCAGTGGGTAGGGAGTCAGACTTGTAGTCAGAAGGTTGCCAGTTCGATTCCCGACTGAGCCAAATGTCGTTGTGTCCTTGGGCAAGACACTTTACCCTAATTGCTCCCAGGTCGTTGCTGTAAATAAGAAACTGTTCTTAGTCAACTTACCTGGTTAAATAAAGGTTAAATTAAAAAAAAAAA
>JACXGM010010719.1:0-18544 GCA_016801145.1 Umbra pygmaea | reverse complement strand
TCTCATGGCTTTAGAGCTGGACTGTGACGAGTGTCAGCTTGAGCAGAAATCCCTCCCGTTGGCGTTTCTTTTTGGTAAGGCACATTCTTTGTTGCTTTCTGCTATTTGGATGGGTTTAAGGGTGGAAATGGGTTTAAGGCATTTGGTGTCTTCTTAGCCTGTGGATGTCTGTCTGTGGGACGGTTGTTCCTTGTTGGTTGGTAACATTGTTCATTTGAATTTGGATTTAGTTCAGAGTTTAGAGTCTCCAAGCAGTATCTTTATGTAAATACCATGATAAAGAAGTCTAGAAGTTATGAAATATATTTTTTTAACAATTCACTGAAATGTTTTTTTTTGCTGTTTTGACCACCAAAAGGAAGGCATGATGAAGTATGTCACTTTTCAAGCTCAAACTGTCCTTATCATGGTGCAAGTGTGTAGATGGTGTCATTGAAACCTTAATTGGCCCCACTAATTACATTCTATGGTCATGTGTAAACCTCTGTTCTTCACTTGAAATGAGGGTCAACCTAATTGTAGAGGTGCCAATTATGTTTTGGATCAGTCTTTTTGACGACATCTACAGTACAGACGTCCACGGTTGTTCACCTTAAAATGCTGCATATGGATGATTTGGGAGGTTTTCTGCCTGCCTTCCTGGTCCACTTTGGGGCTCAGAACTGCAAACAAATATGGGCTAAGCTGTTGATGAGTCTATCAATTTTCAGTCTCATGGCATTTGGCTGGCGAATTCAGCTTGGTGGGGCCCTAATAACTGACCCTTTAATTATTATGTTTTAGTGTTGTGGTGGTGAGCGCTGACACAATCTTCAGATGTTGTTTTAGACTGGCCCACTCAGGATTTCCATTGTGCAGCAGTGGATGTTGATGGGAATCCCAACCCTTAGCTTGCTCTACTGGTTTGGGGCCAGTAGATGGGAGATCAGGGCCCTAGGTGTTCTAGTCTATATCGAAGACGAGTCTGTTCTAAATCTTGTTATTAGAGACTCAACGTTCCATTTTTATTCTGTCCTTCCATTTGCAGGGCCCTGGTGGGCAGAAGTGTTCTGCCATCAGAATTGATACCAGGACTCCATGTGAACACTTGTTTTATGGTGGCAACATGTGGTTTAATTTAATAAATATTTTTGCTATTCCTCTTTGGTGTGGTTGATTTTGGTTATGACACTAGAATAAGAACAATGAGTTTGGCCTGATGAGATTTGGGGTTACCACCTAGTGAGACTAGTACCCAATGTGGTTGGATTAACTGATGCTAAACAAGATGTTAATCGGACCATAAATGGGCAGCAGTTACATTTCAGACTACAAACAGCTGAACAGTTCTGGTTCCTACCCTTTTCGTATCCTCTTCTCGTCGAGTAGCAGGTTGTCAATAAACACAATGCTAGCTTTTTTCAGCTTGCGGTTCACGCTCTTTACCTAGAGAGACAAATGGGTACTTTAGTTACTACAGTGGTTTTCAAACCTCTCCTCGAGGGCACCCCAGACGTTCTGCAATTTAGCTGTAGCCGCTGAACTAGCTCACCATATTCAGTAATCAAGGGCCCGAAAATAAGCAGGTGAGTTGAATCAGGTGTGCTAACTCAGACTAAATACATGGAACGCCTGGTGTTCCCAGAGGATAGGTTTAAAACCCGGTGAGTTACTGTAATTATTTAAGATTAATTTTGTTGAACCACAAATATAAATTCACCATTGCTGGCCAGTAAGGATAGTTCCTAAATTTGCACCAAACACATATTCCTTCAGTTATGGGCAGCGGCTCTGCAAAATAAACAAATACGCTAGAATGAATTGCACTCAACATAAGCTATTGTATAAAGGTGTATCATCATCAGAGTTGGGTAAGTTACTTTTTAAAAGTTACTTTTACAATTGTAAAAGTAACTTGTTACCCAACACTGATCATCATAGTATATACCAATCAGCCATAAAATGATGACCTAATATGGCCTAATATCATGTAGGTCCCCTTTTGCCACCAAAACAGCAGCTCCATACGCTACAAACTGCGATGCACTGTGTTCTGACACCTATCGAACCAGCAATAACTTTCAGCAATTTGATCTACAGCAGCTAGTCTATTGGATAAGAACACACAAACCAGCCTTCGCTCCACACGTGCATCTCTGCGCCTGGCCGCCCATGAACCTGTCGCCGGTTCACCGCTTTTCCTTCCTTGGTCCACTGTCGATAGGTACTGACCACTGCAAGATCTGCAGTTTTAGATATGCTCTGACCCAGTCTTCTAAAAGGTGGGACTACAAAGTTGGGTCGAAGCAGGTGTTTCAGATGAATTAGAAAGTGTGATGGCTAGAAGACTGGGTCAGAGCATCTCTAAAACTGCAGCTCTTGTTAGGAGTTCCCGGTCTACAGTGGTCAGTAACTTATCAACATTGGACCAAAGAAGGAAAAGTGGTGAACCGGCAACAGGGTCATGGGTGGCCAGGCTCATTGATGCACGTGGGGAGCGAAGGCTGGCTAGTGTGGTCTGATCCAACAGACAAGCTGCTGTAGCTCAAACTGCAGAAAATTTCCTGCTGGTTCTGATAGAACACAACACACATTGCAGTTTCTTGCTGCTGGGGCTGCTGTTCTGGCGGCAAAAGGGGGACCTACACAATATTACGCAGGTGGTCATGTTATGGCCGATCAGTGTATATGTATAAAGGCATTAACAATCCCACACAGACTCTTTCACTCTTACTTGTGTTATTTAGAAAACTAGGCAATTCTTCCTCATCGTCTTGCTCTTCTTCCTCATCCGCCTCAAATGTCTGTGATGTCACGTTGTCTTCCCACAGGCTCAGCTCAATAGACAGGTCTGATGACATGGATGCATCTCCTGAGTCTTTCTCTAGGAAGTCTGAATCCAGCATCTCAAACCGTGGTCTGCAGCGGTGGAGGTCGGCACTGGCGGTGTTGTCGCTTGGCAGGCTGCATCCCTCGGTTTGGCCTCTCCTGCTTCTCCGCACACGTTTGGCCTGAAGTTTCTCCTTAGAGGTGCAGCTCTGGGAGCCTTCCTCTGTGGCAGCTTTTGTCTCTGTCCCATATTGGTTCTTCTCTGTAGCTGTGTTCCTGACTCTGGTTCTACCTCGACATTTGCGGTCAAGTAAACCAACGTCAAGCTGTGCAGTCTGGAAGAGATCACAGATATCCTTGTTAACATTGTTTATTGAATTTGAAGCAATAATGGGATTGATTTTAAAGTAGTGCTGTCAAAGTTTTGATTAAAATTTTGCATGACCATTTGTGGTTAATTGCAATATTAGAATGTTCAGATTTGGCCATGAATGAAACATTAAGTTTCAAAAAGCAGTGGTATGTTCAAAAACATACCGTGTTTTGTTGTAAACTATGGCCAGTTTGTTTATTATACCAGGTTGTCAAGGCCTCAATGTCAGTATTCAAATTACCAGAATAACTATCTTTTTAGCCCCTTTAAATCCAAAAAACATTGCAGTTTGGTACGGCAGGAATTAATTAATTTTATTTTCCATGACATGCTCATTTATTTTGGTAGCAGACTATAATTTCTCCCCCGACAGTATGAGTGAAAATTCTGGATAAATAACCGAGATTGGCTGTAATCGAACTTCTTTCAAATGACACTCAACATTGAGAAAAGCATTCGTAAACACACTTTTGTACATCGGAGGACGAGACCCAACGACCAGCTTCCAACAGAAAATATTTGCACAGTCCTGGTCAAATGTTTTGAATGTCACAAGAATTGGTCTCCACAAAGTTTGCTGCTTCAGTGTTGATGATGGCAATTTGCATATACTCCAGAATGTCATGAAGAGATCAGATGAATTGCAATTAATTGAAGTTCCTCTTTATCATGAAAATAATCCCAAAAAACATTTCCACTGCATTTCAGCCCTGCCACAAAAGGACCAGCTGCCATCAAGTCAGTGATTGTCTCGTTAACACAGGTGAGTGTTGTCGAGGACAAGCTGGAGATAACTCTGTTATGCTGATTGAGTTAGAATAACAGAGTGGAAGCTTTAAAAAGGAGGGCGGTGCTTGAAATAATTGTTATTCCTCTATCAACCATGGATACCAGCAAACATCATTGCTTTGCACAATAAGGGCTTCACAGGCAAGGATATTGCTGCTAGTAAGATAGATTGCACCTAAATCAACCATTTATTAGATCATCAAGAACTTCAAGGAGAGGTTTAATTGTTGTGAAGAAGGCGTCAGGGCGCCCAAAAAAGTCCAGCAAGCGTCAGGAGTCCAGGACCATCTCCTAAAGTTGATTCAGCTGCGGGATTGGGGCACCACAAGTGCTGCACTTGCTCAGGAATGGCAGCAGGCAGGTGTGAGTGCATCTGCACGCACAGTGAGGCGAAGACTTTTGGAGGAAGGCCTGGTGTCAAGACAGGCAGCAAAGAAGCCACTTCTCTCCAGGAAAAACATCAGGGACAGACTGATATTCTGCAAAAGGTACACAGATTGGACTGCTGAAAACTGGGGTAGAGTCATTTTCTCTGATGAATCCTCTGTTTGGGCCATCCGGAAAACACCTTGTCAGTCAGTCCTGTGTCATGCCAACAGTAAAGCATCCTGAGGCCATTCATGTGTAAGGTTGCTTCTCAGCCAAAGGAGTGGGCTAACTCACAAATTTGCCTAAGGACACAGCCATGAATAAAGAATGGCACCAACACATACTTTGAGAGCAACTTCTCCCAACCATCGAAGATCAGTTTGGTGACTATCAATGCCTTTTTCAGCATGATGGAGCATCTTGCCATATGGCAAATGTAGTAACTAAGTGCCTCAGGTAACAAAACATCCAAAATGTTGGGTCCATGGCCAGGAAACTCTCCGGAACACCTTAATCCCATTGAGAACTTGTGGTCAATCCCCAAGAGGTGGGTGAACCAACAAAAACCCACAACTTCTGACAAACTCGAAGCAGTGATTTTGCAAGAATGGGCTGCCATCAGTCGGGATGTGGCCCAAAAGATAATTGACAGCATGCCAGGGCAAATTTGCAGAGGTCTTGAAAAAGAAGGGTCAACACTGCAAATATTGACTCTTTGCATAAACTGAATGTAATTGTCAATGAAAGCTTTTGACACTTATGCAATACTTGTAATTATGTCAGTGTACCATAGTAACTACTGACAAAGATCGAAGAACACTGAAGCAGCAAACTTTGTGGAGACCAATGTTTGCCATTCTCAGAACTTTAGACCAAAACTGTACAGTGAATGGATGCCAAAATGATTGTTGCGTGGCTACGTAATAGTTTAAGCATCTGTGATGCATTGCCGCAATTGGTCTGACCGAGTCGTTAGTCGCTGCATTGCAGAACAGTCTGCATCATGATAGTCAGTGGTTCGAGCCTGACTATGGGTTCTCTGACATTCCACTGGACCTCCTGCACGAGGCAGCACAAATTGGCATAGCGATGCCCGGGATTTGGGTTAGATAAATCTGATTATTTTGCCAGGTTGCTTTTCTGATCATTGTGTTCAGATCAGGCACCTGTAAATTCAATAGCAGAAGTATAGTTGGTGAACGTAATCATCCCGTGCATGATTTGACAAAAGGCTTCCGTGTTGGATGTGCGAAAAGAATAGCCGGCTGGGCGATGTGGTTGGATGAACCATTGGAGGGGGAACACTGCATTTTTTTATTATTTACATGCCTTAATGCATTTTCTTTTGACAGCCCTAATTTAAAGAAATTAAAAAGAAATATTATGAACAGTAAAGAGTTTTGAAAGCTGAAAACATTTTATTTTGACAAGTTTTAATGTCAGGACATTAGAAAGCAGAGGGAGATTGGTATGTATGGGGGAGTTGGGTGGTTAGGACAAAATACTTTCAGTCATAAAAAATTATCAAAAGAGGAAGGAAAATGCATTCAGAACCATGGTTGTATATATCAATGCAAACATCCACATCTAATTATAAACATGTGTCTTATGATTTTTTATTTTAGGTATATTATCTATTTTATTTTAGGTGCAGATATTTTAACTGACATTTGGTGCTTACATTTCAGTATGAATACTTTTTGATCTAACAGGGGTGTTCAATCATACCACAGTTTTTATATAATATTAATGTATTTTGTAAATATAATAAAGACCGCAGGTGTTAATGGAGATGCTGATGATAATACAGTACCTTCTTCCGCCGGCTAGGTTTCAACGGCTTCAAGTGGGAGATGGGTGAGACGTTCAGTCCCAACGGTGACAGGGAGACAGAGGGGTCGTCTGACCCAGTGGGGGGTCTAGGGTGTACGTCTGGTGTGGAGCAGAGACTGTGCTGTTGACGGGTGGGCAGGGCTCTTGTCCTCTTAGGTGTAATGGGTGACAAGGGCATGCCAGCTGGGCTGGAAAGGAGACAGATGTTACCCTGCAGAACAGGGGAGAAGGCAGGCCCGGAGGAGGGGATATCCAAGGCCAACGTTTTGGTCTGTGATTTCTTTGTATACTTTCTCTTTGGGACACCAGGAGAGTTTAACGTGCCAGAGGAAAGGCTCGAGGATCGGTCCGGTGACAGTACAGGGAGGCAGGAGGAAAGAGCTGAGACTTCTCTACGGTTCTGTGGTTTTCTAGAATATTTACAAATTTGAACACTTTTCTCTTGTGACTCATCTGTCGCCAGTGACTCTAGTTTATCCTTCTGGGATTTTCTTGATGCCTTTTCCCCATTTCTCACAGTTTCCTGTGACTGGTTTGCTGTGCAATTCTGTGACTTCTTAGATGCTCTTTTCACATTTACCACTGTGTCCTGTGAATCTAGCTTAAGAGACTGTGATTTTTCTGTACATTTCCTCTTTTTCACAGTCTGTGACTGGGCAACCCCCAGGGAATGTGCTACCATGCGGCTTTGTGACTGTGTAGATGCCACCTGTTCCATCTTGTTCGTCTTTGATTTTGTAGCTTTCTTTCCATTTTTCACAGTCTTGTGTGACTGGTCAGTCTTGTCCAAGGGTGATTTATTTGTAGATTTACTTTTTGTCACAGTCTCTTGTGATACCTTATGGGTCCCAGGTATTTTAGAAACCTTTTTCATTTTTGATACAGAGTCCATAGACTTGGCTACCTTTTTGATTGGTGAAAGTTTAGAAACCTTTTTCTTTTTTATTACAGATTCCTGTGACTTTTTTACCTTACTGGTTGTTGATATTTTAGACACCTTTTTCCTTTTTGCTACAGACTCTTCCTGTGACTGCTCTACTTCAGGGGTTTTACATTGACTTGGATACTTCCTCTTCCTTAAATTCTCATTTGACATGTCTACCTTATGGGTTGATGATTTCACAGCTGTCTTTATCTCTATTCTCACAATTTCACCCTTCTGGTCAGTGCACTGTGGCTTATTGTCCTGGTAAGTCTTGGTTTCATTAGGCCTCCTTCTCAAATCCATTCGATTTAGTGATGACTGGTTCAAAGGCCTTTGCTCTTTGACACGTTTTCCTAAAGATTTTCCAGTGCCAGTTAAACTGGAATTCTGTCTGGTTTCACCACCCAGCTCTGTGGCTCCAGTGGCCTGTGAGTCTGTGAGTCTATCAATGGTCCCCGCTAACAACTCCACTCTGTCTCCTTGACCAACAGAATCCTTGGAGAAGTTGGAACTGTTCTCAACCTCACAACACATCTGTAAATCCTTGGAGGGACTTGATGGTTCAGAACTAGCCTCAGGTCTGGCTTTCGGTCCCTGACACCCAGACTCAGGTGAGTTGGTGACCTGGCCCTGTGTCCTAGCCCCTGTTTGCATGTCAGGTGTCTGGCATATGTCCTCAGGCACAGGTGAGTTGGGTGACAGTGGCTGTGTCACTGTCGCAGCCTCCATTTCAGTGTCCCGCTGTACACAGGGATGCATATCTGAAGGGCACCTGGGCTGATGTTCAGGAGGCGTCTGAGGTGTCTTGTGTTGGGGTGACCTTTCCCTTTTACACTGCTCACACTTGGACTGCGACACAGCAATTCCTTCTCTAGCTGTCCTTACTGTTGGGGGTGTTTTAGGCAGGACAATGGGGTTGTTTGAATTAATAGTTTGAAATGGGCTAGATGGGTTGTTTGAAATGGGTGTTTCTGATGGATTACAAAGGTTGGTTGAAGAAGATGTTTCAGCTGGACGAGAAATGTTGGTTGAAGGTGTTTCAGATGGAATAGCAGGGTTGGTTGAAGAAGGTGTTTCAGATGGACTAGCAGGGTTGGTTGAAGAAGGTGTTTCAGATGGACGAGAAATGTTGGTTGAAGGTGTTTCAGCTGGACTAGCAGGGTTGGTTGAAGCAGGTGTTTCAGATGGACTAGCAGGGTTGGTTGAAGCAGGTGATTGAGCTGGACTAGCAGGGTTGGTTGAAGAAGGTGTTTCAGATGGACTAGCAGGGTTGGTTGAAGAAGGTGTTTCAGATGGACGAGAAATGTTGGTTGAAGGTGTTTCAGCTGGACTAGCAGGGTTGGTTGAAGCAGGTGTTTCAGATGGAATAGCAGGGTTGGTTGAAGCAGGTGTTTCAGATGGACTAGCAGGGTTGGTTGAAGCAGGTGTTTCAGATGGATGAGAAATGTTGGTTGAAGAAGGTGTTTCAGCTGGACTAGCAGGGTTGGTTGAAGGTGTTTCAGATGGACTAGCAGGGTTGGTTGAAGAAGGTGTTTCAGATGGACGAGAAATGTTGGTTGAAGGTGTTTCAGATGGAAGAGAAAGGTCGGTTGAAGCAGGTGTTTCAGATGGACTAGCAGGGTTGGTTGAAGGTGTTTCAGATGGACTAGCAGGGTTGGTTGAAGGTGTTTCAGATAGACTAGCAGTGTTAGCTGAGTTAGTTGTTTGAGATTGTCTAATAGGAAGGCTTCCATCCCCATTCCCAGAGCGGTGAGGTGAGGACAGAGGGCTAACCCTTTGCAGTGGGGTGGGTGCTTGGTGGTCCTCTGCTGAATTCATGCTTAGGGCAGATCCAGTGCTTCAGCATCTTAGAAGGACACAGATCATCATGATGAGCTATGGCCGAACCACCCTAAAAAATATTCATCATTTGTGTTATCAAAACTTGTTTACTGTAAAAAAACATCTTAGTAAACATTAGGTCAGCTTACCAGAGCTTGTGAATATTTTAAGATTTGTTTAGCTATAACGATAAAATTTACAGCCATTTACATGTAGCCATCTAGTTTAGTTTACCTTCCTTTTATGACACTATTACCCTGAGACCATACTCCCATATACAGCAACGACCTCAGGAGAAGTGGGAGGAGGGAAGGGGATGAATGAGCCAATTGAAAGCTGGAGATGTTTAGGTTGCAGTAATGGGTTTAAGAGTGTCCAATACACCATAGTTATAACCCATACTCTTATGAATGACGTGGCGCACTGGGAATGATCTTTAGAACAGAGGGAAGAGTGTCCCTTACTGGACCTCCAACACCAATTCCAGCAGCATTGGTCTCCCATTCAAGGACCGACCATTTTTTTCCCCATGTTCCTTTCAACTCAATTCTCACTAACCCTGCCTTGTTGGCAGCTCCGCAACTCCTTGGACAGATCTGTGGGATGGCGAGGGGCACGCACATGGTTCATCCAACCACATGTCACCCAGCCGCCGATACTTTTCACAATGATCATCCAACACTTTAGCGCCTTTAGTCAGATCTTGCATGGGATGATTACGTTTACAAACTATACTAGTTGAATTTGCAGGCACCCGATCTGTACACAAGGATTCGCTGGAGAGCAACGTGGCAGGATAATCTGATATCTAACCCAAATCCTGGGCACCACTACGCCAATTTGCGCTGCCTTGCGCAGGAGAGCCAGGGAAAGTCAGAGAACCCATAGTCAGGCTCCAAATACGCTGGGTAAAGTTGTGGAGATTCCGGGTTAACTTTCCTAAAACTAGCCAACTATTTCTATATAATGTTTTAGCACTGACTAGTCACAAGTTTCTTTGCAGCTCTCTTGATAAGAGCATAGCACTTGCAACACCAGGTTTGGGGGTTTGATTTCCATGCGGGGCCAGTAAAACTATGAAGATCTGTTTTGATTGCAATGTTTCAGTGAATGGAACTGCTGAAACACCTAGAATAAATATTTTCTACTGGTTCAGTTTAACTAATAATGATTTAGTATATATTCTTGTTAACATTTTTCACTAGCTACTATTCCATTTTTACTAGCACATTTAATAGATAATACTACAACTCAGTCACACATCTATTACTAGTTCACACTGCATTAAAACAACCCAGATGTCACGCAATTCCTAGTAACAAAGGCCACTTTTGAAATCTACAACCTACTAATGGACTGTTTGCTATTCAAGTCAGTGTGACTGAAAAGACAATTGACAAAATGTAATTGTAGACAAATACAGTTGCAGATTGCTACTGGTAAATTTAAAAGGAATCGACAAGGCAATGAAGAAAACGTAAATTTTTACATTTCTTTTCAACAATTGTATGAATCTTATCTCCATAAATGGTAATGTAAATTAACACGTCCTTACATACAAATACCTTGATATTTACATAGGCAGTGATCCACCATTTTAAAAAAAACATTTAACTGAGCTTGTTGAGAAGCTTAAATGTGTTTATTTAATAGCAAACAAGGGCCTTCTTACTGGCTAGCAGAAAGCTTTCTTATTGGTATTTGATTATGATAATACTATATAGCCTACCAAAATAATACTATATAGCCTACCAAAATAATACTATATAGCCTACCAAAATAATACTATATAGCCTACCAAAGTGAAAAAGATCCAACTCTGAATTCTTTTGACTCTGTTTGTCATTGTGCCCTTCATTGCTGACAGCTTTAATACTCATCACTCCATGCTTTACCAGAAACCTGGCTGGATATCTTTAAAGAACTGTAGATTACAGCACTACTCTTTTTTGTTTATAAAGCCATTTTCTAGAGTCTTCCTGCATATTTGTCATCCCTATTGACATTTTATGTTTCAGATTACAGGGTTGGTCAAAACTGCAGACTCCATTTGTAAACACTGAGTTTGGTACATTCGCCTTATGTTTAGCACCTCTTGTTTGCAGAGGCATCCTGTTAGAATTTGTTTGAACAAAAACAGTTTTTTTGTAAAGCCTTTTTTAAAACAGCAGTTGTCACAAAGTGCTTTGGCAGATACTCAGCCTAATACATCAGAGGAAGCAACAACAAGTTGATGCATAGTCGGTGGGACCTAGGATGAAACCTAGAGGGACATGATGCAAGTGGGTGGCCAGTCATATTCCTCTGTGCCTTAATGTCTATAAGTAAAATTACTGTACTGGCATTAGTGATAAATATGTTTTAACTGTGTTTGTTCTATGCATATTTTATATACAAGATCAGCCATAACATTATGACCATCTGCTTAATATTGTGAAGGTCCCCCTTTTGCCACCAAAACAGCAGCTTCATATGCAACAAACTGCAATGCACTATGTTTTGACATCTTTCTATCAGAAGCGGCATTAACTTCTTTTAGCAATTTGAGCCACAGTAGCTCGTCTGTTGGGTCAGAACACACGGGCCAGCCTTCGCTCCCCACGTGTATCAATGAGCCTTAACCGCCCATGACCCTGTCATTGGTTCCCTGCTTTTCCTTCTTTGGATCACTTCTGTTAAGTATTACTGACCACTGCAGTCCGGGAACACCCCACAAGATCTATGGTTTTGGAG
The DNA here is from genome assembly GCA_016801145.1 of Umbra pygmaea. Classification (NCBI taxonomy): domain Eukaryota; kingdom Metazoa; phylum Chordata; class Actinopteri; order Esociformes; family Umbridae; genus Umbra; species Umbra pygmaea. Next base: position 6,893 of record JACXGM010010719.1, on the reverse strand, counting down.
ATGCTCTGACCCAGTCATCTAGCTAGCCATCACAATTTGGCCCTTGTCAAAGTTGCTCAAATCCTTATGCTTGCCCTTATTTCCTGCTGCTTCATTTTGTCCTCAAAGTTGATGTATTAGAAGCAGGAAAGCTGTGAGCACTTGTGAGAAGAATCTGAAGCAGACCTGGATCCCACAGCATGACAATGATCCAAAAACACAAGCAAATCTATAGTATCTCACAAAAGTGAGTACACCCTTCACATTTTTGTAAATATTTGATTATAATTTTTCATGTGACAACACTGAAGAAATGACACTTTGCTAAAATGTAAAGTAGTCAGTGTACAGCTTGTATAAGTGTAAATGTGCTTTCCGGTCAAAATAACTCAACACACATCCATTAAGGTCTAAATCGCTGGCATGAAAAGTAAGTACACCCCAAGTGAAAATGTCAAAATTTGGCCCAATTAGCCATTCTCCCTCCCCGGTGTCATGTGACTTGTTAGTGTTACAAGGTCTCAAATGTGAATGGGAAGCAGGTGTGTTGAATTGCGTTATCGCTCTCACATTCCCTCATACTTGTCACTGGAAGTACAACATGGCACCTCATGACAAAGAACTCTCTGAAAAAAAGAATTGTTGCTGTACATAAAGCCAGTCAAGCACAGTGGTGGGAGTGTCATGGTCTGGGCCTGCATGAGTGCTGCCGGCACTGGGGAGATACAGTTCATTGAGGGAACCATGAATGCCAACATGTACTATGACATACTGAAGCAGAGCATGATCCCTTCCATTCGGAGACTGGGCCACAGGGCAGTATTCCAACATGATAACGAACCCAAACACACCTCTAAGACGACCACTGCCTTGCTAAAGAAGCTGAGGGTTAAGGTGAGGGACTGGCCAAGCATGTCTCCAGACCTAAACCCTATTGAGCATCTGTGGGGCATCCTCAAACGGAAGGTGGAGCGCAAGATCTCTAACATCCACCAGCTCTGTGATGTCGTCATGGACGTGTGGAAGAGGACTCCAGTGGCAACCTGTGAAGCTCTGGTGAACTCCATGCCCAAGAGGGTTAAGGCAGTAATGGAAAATAATGGTGGAAACACAAAGTATTGACACTGGGCCCAATTTGGACATTTTCACTTAGGGGTGTACTCACTTATTGCAATGGCTGTGTTTTAAGTTATTTTGAGAGGACAGCACATTTACACTGTTTTATAAGCTGTACACTCACTATTTGACATTGTAGCAAAGTGTCATTTCTTCAGTGTTGTCACATAAAAAGTTATAATCGAATTGTTACAAAAATGTGAGGGGTGTAATCACTTTTGAGATACTGTATATCAGTGACTGCAAACATTTCATGCTCAACCAACAAATGCCAAAGAGTTCATGCAATTATGTGTGAAAGTAAAAGCTAAAGTTCTTCCATTGCAATGTGAGACTTATCATGGACTAAATTATAGTTGTGGTTGAATTGTACAGTACACAAGTTGAAATGTAAGCCGAGTATTGAATGTTGCGTATGTTCATTAAGTAAATGTATAAAAGTATACAAACCTGGAGTTTTAAGGTCGGGTTTCGTTAGAAGATCTGAAAACATGCATTGGAAAAATTGTTAAAAAGTTGATTAAATTTGAAAGAGAGCAAATAGACTACATATTTTACGGCACTGTAGTTGCTTTTTCAATGACTTGTCAATTCCAGGGATAATTAAATGTTATTCTGTACACCTTTGAATAGAAAAGATGAAAAGTTGACTAGTTAATATTAAAATTGTGACTGGTAACTATTTAAGAGAAGGGTAATAACTGCGCATAAATTACTATACGGTTCCAGAGATTGATAGCAGCTAGTCTCTTATCTTCTTAATACAGTGTGCAGCTAAAAAAAACAGCTACATGGCTGTTCCATTTCAGCGAGTTGACTCGACACACGGTGGAACGTATCAGTCGCAACACCAGCAGCCAATTCAAAACAAAATTAACATAATGACATTGCGGATGACATGCTAGGTAGCAGGCTTGAATAATTTCCGTATTTACTTCCACATTATTCTCCTACATTTGCATGCACGGTGTCTGGCCTACAAACTAGAAGCATGTGTTGAATTGTGTAGGCTGTACTGTGAAAAGCTAACTGGTAGCTTCGTGTCTAGCTAACTTGCTGAACGTCAATGTCTAAATTTACCGTCAACACATTCAGATCGAAATAAATATTTAGCAAACCCATATATAAATAACAGGTTTTTTAAGACTGAATTGCGTAAATATGTATACATACAAATATAAACAGCAAAGTATAGTGAATACTTTCTTCTGTATTTTGTTGCAACTCTTTTCGTTTCAACTCCTATTTCCGGGTTTACGTTCTTGGAATCACGGGATATGTAGTAATATCGTTTTTTATTTTTTACGTTCACCTTTTTTTCTTAAACCAGGTGTGCCGAAGACGACACGAACGTTCACATACCATACACAAACATACTCAATAAGATGTTGGTCTTTGAGGTTGAAACATAAACTAAAATACGATCAAATGTACACACATTGTGAAGATTGATATACATGATAGTTTGGAGTGGTGCAAAGATAGGGTTGCGGTGTATGTGGTAATAATGATGTAAATACATAAGTGCTAGCTTAACTCATACAGTGAGATCATCTCCAATTATATTACATTTTTTGTTTGTTTTTTGCAGTTTATTCCAATATATTCCCAGTAGAACTGGCAGGACTGACGGCCGAAGAAAGTGTTCGTTTGAAGAAATTGAAATGACTGTTGAGCTAATGTTTTTGTAGTTAATGCAATAGCAACAACTTTAAAGTGAATGTAGTAGAAATTTGCCTAGCAGACTTGTAGATTATATCATTTGGTTTGGCAGAGTATATGCTGCAAGGGTCAGTGTACAATAAATCACAACGGTTCATACAACTCTGGTGCAAGCCATTTTATTTTCATTACTTTCAAGAAAGCTCACAATATAATATATGTAGATAGAAAACAAGCGACACATATGCACACACAAAACACAACATGCAGCACTTTACTGTGAAATGCTAAAGATCAGCTGATCTTTAAATGGGCTATCCTATTCTCAAACAGTCCAAAGACTCCTATGAAAGAACCACTGAAGGCCACAGATAAAACTAATTGCAAACTACTAAATGATGGGCTATATGTTTGATTAACGTACATATGCAGGCTTATCAATCAGTGTTTCTTGTAATAATTACACACTATCACAATTGCCTTCGTCCAACTTGCAACCTCTTCTTTCACTGTAATACCAAAACATCATGTACTGTTTAGGATATTTTTTCTTTGTAGAAGTCAAACATAACAGGACAAAATGTGATTGCTGGAGGCCATATCATGAATGAAAGTTAGTGCTGTATACTCACATTTTTGTAATTAAATATTGCTTGCTGGACTCGCAGGCTTTCATTTGACTTCTTGCTGACATCGTCTGGCTGTTAGAAGCGTCACACGAAGCAAAGCAGGAGTGTGACTGGTAGACAGCTAGGGTGAAATTTAACTGTAACACCTCAACATGGTCTAGAGTAATGAAACATGAAACATCATTAAACATATTCCACTTACACAAGATATTCCATAATGTTGTAGTCGCTAACATTAGAGTTATACTATTTATCAAGGGAGGTCTCGTTGCATTTCCTCTACTGCATCACAAGAAATAAATTTAATTACGCAAGACATTTACTAGAAAGTAGTTTATCACTTTTAAATGTTCCTCTCACAAAACTTTGCAGCTCACTTGATAATATCATGGCACTTCAGTATGGGTGTTTGGTAATGAGATTATGAGAGGCCAGTAAGAAAAACTATGAAAATGTTTCAGTGAATAAGATTGCTGAAACAGCTCAAGTGTAATTCTTTTCTACTCACTGTTTCAGTTTAACCAGAAAACATTTAGTATATGGTATACTATTAACTTTTTCCTGTTTTCACAAGTGAACAACTTACACTAGAACATTTTACTAGATAATTCACAAAGTACTAGTCAGTATTTCAGTCACACATGTCAACATTTTATTAGAGCTAAATGTCATTCATTTAAAAGTCATTTGATTCTGGGTCATGAAGGAATGACAGGAAATACAAGAGGAACATTTATGTAAATTATGATTATTTAACTCTGACTTAGTCCTTACCTCTCTGTTGACTCAGCGCTAGGGAGAGGTTGATTTGTGTCTCTCTGTGTAGGTCAATAACATTCCTTAGTGCAGTTTCATTCTTACGCAGCATCCCCTATATACACAACCATCAACATTGTTTTTTAATCAAACAGTTGTTTTACATCAAAGCCTTCTTTTCAGAAAGTGAACAACATCAAATCTATCTGCATTATACATTCTGAACATGAAGACTCAATTGATAAGGCCCAGGCAACATGTTGGCACTCACATTCACCTCCAGGCAGATGCTCAGGAACACGTTAGTCTCTGCCAGTCTGTCTGCAGCTTCCTCCAGCTCCTTTTTCAGGCTAGTTTGGTTCTCCTGGCTCAGCCTCATCACCTCTTCCAAGTACTGCTGGTCCTTTTCCCACAAAACGTTAGCCTCCTCTATCTCCTCTTCAAGAGCCTGTGCAATGGAGGTCAGATCGTACCGGTAAACATACTGTAAGGCCTGGTTTCAGCTATTCCACAGAAAATGTACCGGATAAGGAGTGAGCTCCATTAGGCAGGCGGGCGTTGTTTTCCACACCTGTTGTGCTATCTTGCACTGGGCCGCACCATTCGAGTGAGACGATTTGGCCCACAACACAATCACGATGAGGGAGACCAAGAACCACAATGTGAGCACGGCGATCACGAGGTTACAGAAGTTACCGGAGGACTTGGAACTCTTGGAGCGAGCCATGGTAACGAAGGAAGCAGCAGCCGTGGTAGCGCTGGGAATGACAAAGATCATATCCCTCGTTGGTTACCTTTGACAACAGAGAAAGGCAGCTGTTGAATGTACAATCCAGGTGGAAGTAACCTTTGGTGTCCACTATGATGTAAACAAGAGTCTGAGTTGTGCCTAGAGAAAAGAAAGCTATCAGTAGTTCCAGACAAACGCAGTCTTCATTCAAGCCAAATGGATAGCAATTGTGCTTGAGATCTACTGTATATTATGGAAAGGTTGTTGCTTAAGGGATGCTGAGTCCCATGTCAAAACTCACCTCGATACAAATGTAGTCAAAACCAGTCATATCACGCTGGGGTAGAATGCATTCACATGTATCATAGCAGCATCGCTGTCTCTCTGGGTGTTTATTTCAGCTGGCATAAGGTGCCATCCGCAGTCATCATTGCACATTCCATCTCACTGGTTTTTATAAACAAATCCTTTTGTAGAGGCTTGCTCAGTGTAGATCACATGACAAAGTCATCTAGAAATAGGTCTAACCTGACTTAGACATGTCTGTCTCCGAGGGCATGACAAGGCTTTGAAAACTGCAATAAAGTATCGGTTCATCAAAAAATTCACTGACATTATCCACATTTATTTTCAATTGCATTACAACATTGGATTAAATACAATTTTTCCTTTTGAGTCAAAAATCTGCAAAGATTTCTCAGTCAATTTGGAGGTTTTGTTTTCTTAAATTAATCAAATAAAACACAAACATACAGTACCTTGATTGTAAAAGTATTCAACTCCACAAGAAAAATATTAGAGCATTATTTGCTATACATGTCTTCTGGGTCTGGCAAGTTTTTTGTTAATAATAATAATAATAGATTTTATTTATAACGCACTTTTCATTCCAAAAAATCTCAAAGTGCTACATAAAAGAACAACAACAATAATAACTACAGAATACTAAAAAAAAAACAATAAAAACAATAGAACAATCAATACATAAAAGCCTTCCTAAATAAGAAAGTCTTCAGATCTGCCTTGAAGGTGTCCAGGCTCTTTTTTGTTGATTATTATTAGATTGTCAGGCTATCCAAAACTAAATTTGGCCTAGTTTTTTATCTTGCTGGAATGTAAATCTTTCTTCCACTGTCTACTGACAGCAGACTGAGACAGATTTACTTCTAAGGTTTTGTTATGCCTTTCCTACTCTATTTGTTTTTATCCCAGAAAATACCCTTCATATTCCTTGCTTGATTAAATATATAGTGTCTTTGTTGGATTTGCCCCAAACATATGTGCAGTATTGCTTAAGAATGACACCTGTGGCTTTGTATTGACGGTGGCATTGCCACATTAATCAATACAAAAATAATAAAATGAATATAAATAGTGGAATGTTTAGTCTGGTTTGTTAAAAAAAGGAACAATTTACCAATGATGTCAACATGTGCATGTATATTTTCATGTAATTCCCAATGTGGGTAAAGCAGAATAAATTCCCTTTCATGATTTATTACATATTTTTATTGATATTATTTTGCCTATTGTTTGATTGCTGAATGCACACAGTAAGTATATGTAAACATAAAACTCCATTCAAACAAGGTTATTGCCCATCATTATTCAGTTCATTTCATAAATCCCATTTTATTTAATGGCTAATAGACTGTTTAATGGCTAATCACTGAGGATGATGGGGGATTGTCGTCAATTTCCCTGGTGGAAGTCACTGAGGTAGTCAAACAACTCCACAGTGGCAAAGCCCCAGGGATTGATGAGATCCGTCCAGAAATGCTGAAAGCTCTGGGTGTGGAGGGGCTGTCTTGGTTGACACGCCTCTTCAACATTGCATGGAAGTCTGGGACAGTTCCAAAGGAGTGGCAGACTGGGGTGGTGGTTCCCCTGTTCAAAAAGGGGGACCAGAGGGTGTGTGCCAATTACAGGGGTATCACACTTCTCAGCCTCCCTGGTAAAGTCTACTCTAAGGTGCTGGAAAGGAGGGTTCGGCCGATAGTCGAACCTCAGGTTGAAGAGGA